>JBBYHO010000021.1:2761300-2777086 GCA_038382025.1 Adansonia gregorii
CTCCTTATTACGAGAAACTCATAGGAAATGCCACCAAGAGATTCATAGACTTAGTCTTCTTTAGAGAAATAATTAACACAGCCATTAAGAGTGGTAGAATGTCAGTCAAGGAAATGTAAGGATCAAGCAATAAGCCTATTGCCAGTAAAAAAAAGGAAAGAGAGGCTAATGCCATAAGTTATGCTAGCTCATCTTAGCCAAAATGACATCAAATTCTTGACCCTCACTACCCAAGCACGTTGTATTCCCGCCATATCACTATACCTCCTCAGCCAATTAATGCCATAACCTATAACCTATCCTTTGGAATCCTATCCAACCCCCTACAAAGCTATTTTCCTAAGGTTACCAAAGTACCAATCAAGCAACTAATAATGCACCTAGCAATCGAGTCGTAAATCAACAAAGACAAAATTTTGATCCCATTCCTATGACCTATAAGGATATCTACCAAACCTTGCTCCAAAATCATTTAGTGGCACTAATCCATGTCCCATAAAAGAAGCCACCATACTCGCAATGGTATAACTCTAACCCCCACTATGAATACCATGTTGGGGCAACAAGGCATGACATTGAAAATTACATATCTTTCAAATGAAATGTGCAAAATCTAATTAACTCAAAAGTCTTATAGTTAAGGATGAACCATCAACCAAATGTTACTACAAATCCTTTATTAAACCACACTGAACCAGCTACAAACATGATCGACATTAAAAACAGATATGAAGTAAAGGAAAGCATAAAGGATGTAAGGATGCAAATGTTCTTAGTTTGGTAAGCATTGATTCAGGTTAGGTTGCTCAACGCAACAGAAAAATTGGAAGACAATCCCGATAACTTTTGTGACTTCCACACATTTATAGGTCATACCCTATAAGCATGCAAAGAGTTTAGGTGCACGGTTCCATGAATGATAAATGAAGGCCAGATAGAATTCTAGCATGAGATCACACCTATTGCTGAATCTATCAATATGATAGGAGATAAAACCATGCAACCGCCGCATGGGAGAAACCGAGCCCTCATTCTTTATGGCAAGTCAAGTTTTAAGGTCAGTTCTTCAACACCTACACCAAAGTTGGTTATGGAAGTACCTAAACAATTCTTGTATAAGAGCAACAAAGCTATCCTATAGAAATACGAGAATTAGATAGTGATGATCGAAGAACTAACCCTCTTAACTGCTACAATGGAACTATTAGGAGTTAGTCATCTAACTCATAGCGATAGGTGTTACGCTTCCCTGGCTCAAGAAAAAGAAAAGATTGATGCATTTCCAAGCACCAATACTACTTAGGCCTAAGCAAAGAATTTCAAGCTTGAGAAAGTCAAGGAATCAGTAAGTGAAAGAGAAGCCATAGAGTTTCTCAAGTTCATTAAGCATATTGAATGTTGTATTATAAACTAGTTAAGCAAACAACCCGTAAAGATTTCTATGCTATCTCTACGTCTTAACGCAGAGGTTCACCAAAATGCATTACTAAAGTGCTAAACAAAGCATATATGCCCTCGGATGTCCCTATGGGCAAGTTAGATCGGCTAGTAAACAACATCATGGCCAATAATTATATCTCTTTCACTGATGATGAGATCCCATCTAGAGGTAGGGGTAGTTATAAAGCTCTGCATATCACTACATATTGCAGGGGATGCATTTTGGCCAAAGTACTCATAGACAATAGGCCAGCCCTTAATGTAATGCCCATGACTATATTAAGCAAACTCCCTGTTGATCATTCCAACATTAAGAGTAGCCACACCATAGTCTGAGCTTTTCATGTAACACATCGTGGAAGAATTGGAAATATCACAATATAGCTTCAGATAGGCCCATGTATATATAAAGTTGACTTCCAAGTTATGGATATTAATTTTTCGTACAACTACATATTAGGAAGACCATGGATACACTCTACTAAAGCCATCCCATCTTCTTTCCATCATAAGCTCAAATTTATGATAGATGACAAAGTAATCACCATTTGAGCTAAAGAAGAAATGATTGCCACCGCTTTCACTGAGGATATCTACATAAAGCCTAATGAAGATGCACTAGATTCATCATTCCAATCCTTTGAGTTCGTCAATGCAACATTTTTTGGAGAAGGATTACCAATAGTTGAACCCCACCTATCAAAGAGTACCCACTCAGGTTTAAAAATGATTGTTGGCAAAGGTTCCCATGTTGGAAAAGGGCTTAGCAAGAATCTACAAGGGATGGCCTAAGCCTTACAGGTCACCGCTCAAGCCAAAAAAAGAGGCTTAGGATTTAAAGCCAATACGTACTTAAGAAAGCAACAAGAAAAGAGGATCTACAACTAGGAGATAACACGATCATTAAGTCAAAAGGGGGAGTCAAAGTCGACAATGTTTCCATATCTCCATGAGATATTTCATTCAAAAGGACAAATTAATCCAAGCCAATTAAAAGAGTAAAAGGCTAAAGATGTCTTGGTCATCCTAAACAGGGCACTTAGTAGCCTTTATCTCTAAGATACAAAGCCATAAAATTTGTGTCCTTCCATTAAGACCTAATTTTGATGCCAAGGTCATGACAGAAACCCCTGCACTTTTCCTATCCCTTTCATGTAACGTTAAGAAATGAAAGCCTACTTGCCATGGCCCAAAGATAGATAAGTTTTTTATGTAAGCGGTATTTTTTTTCAAACATTATCAAAGAAATGACTTTTGCATATATCATTCCATATTGTGTATCACTTTTCAACCATTTTATCTCCATTACTCTATGGCCTTTAACCAAATCCCTTGGTTATGTGTATGCCTTTTGCCATGTTTATTTTTTTACCCTTTTAGGTGTGTTAACGATAGGGACATGGATGTATCTGATGGGTCTTTGAAGATTAATTTTGAGCAGTCAATTTACACTACTGAAGCTGATCCTGAAAAAGATTTTGAAGAAAGTTCGATATCACCAAACCTCTTATGATTAGTCGAACAAGAGGAGAAGCAAATCATGCCTCATGAAGACCAAATAGAAAAAATAAATTTGGGCACTCAAAAAGATTAAAAAAAGGTAAAAATTGAAACCTCAATAAAGTCAATGACTAGGACCAAGTTGATAAAACTACTCCAAGAATATCAGGATGTATTCGCTTGGTCATATCAAGACATGCTAGGACTAGACATTGATATGGTGGTCTACAAGCTTCCCTTCAAGCCTGAATACAAACCAATTTGGCTAAAGTTAAAGAGGATGAAACCAGAAATGCTTTTCAAAATTAAAGAGCAAGTCAAGAGGCGATTTGATGCAGGGTTTATTGAAGTAGCCAAATATCCAAAATGGGTTGCCAATATAGTCCCAATCCCAAAGAAAGATGGCAAAGTATGAATGTATGTTGATTATCAAGATTTGAATCAAGCTAGTCCCAAAGATAACTTCTTGCTACCCCATATCGATACTTTGGTAGACAACATGGCCAAGAATTCTCTTTTCTCTTTTATGGATGGATTCTCAAGCTAAAACCAGACCAAGACGGTACCTGAAGACATGGAGAAATCAACTTTTGTAACCATGTGGGGGATATTTTGCTATAATGTCATGACCTTCGGACTAAAAAATGCTAGGGTAAGCTATCAATAGGCCATGGTAGCCCTGTTCCATGAAAAATGCACTAAGAAATTGAGATCTATGTTGATGATATGATTGCCAAGTCAATGAAAAAATATAAGCATGCCGTAGACCTTCAGAAACTTTTTAAACGGCTATAAAAGTTTTAACTCAAATTAAATCCTACCAAATGCACCTTCGAAGTCACTTCGAGTAAGCTTCTAGGCTTTATAGTTAGCAAAAAAGGTATTAAAATTGACCCAGACAAAATCAATGCCATTCAAGATATGCCACTACTTCAAACACAAAAGAAAAATGAGAAGTTTTTTAGGGAGACTAAACTTTATTGCTAGATTCATATCCTAACTCATTGACAAATGCAACCCTATCTTTTTAGCTCATTCGTAAACAAAATCTTAGAGAGTAGAATGAGGCATGTCAAGAAGCCTTTGATAAAGTCAAACATTATTTATCAAGCTTGCTAGTGTTGATACCACCAATGCCTGATTGACTTTTAATCCTTTACTTGGTAGTCTTTGACAAGTCTAAAGGTTGTGTATTAGGGCAACATGATGAGTCTGGAAAGAAGAAACAAGCAATCTACTACTTAATCAAAAAGTTTATGGAATACAGTGCAATTACTCAGCAGTCGAGAGGTTGTGCTGTGTTTTAGTGTGGATAGCCAAGAGACTTAGGCAGTACATGCTGTATCACACTACATGGTTAATTACAAGGCTTGATCTTATCAAGTATCTATGCGAAGCCCTTGCACTGTCAGGAAGGCTAGCTAGATGGCAAGTCCTGCTTTCTGAATATGACATTGCCTATGTTAGTCAAAATGCCATCAAAGGCAGTGCGATAGTGAACTTTTTGGCAAGTTAGCGGTAGATGACTATGAACCCTTAAATTTTGACTTCCCAGATAAAGATCTAATGTGCATTTCTAAGAATGAAGCTGCCTCCAACCAAGATCGATCCTGGAAGATGGATTTTGAGGGAGCATCAAATGCTCTATGACATGGAATTATGGTAATATTGATGTCACTCGATGGGAGTCATTATCCATTCATAGCAAGGTTTAATTTCAACTGCATGAACAATATCACAGAATATAAAGCTTATGTCATAAGGCTTCAAGCAACCATTGAGAGGGATGTCAAGATATTACAGGTGTTTAGTGATTCAACCCTAGTGATCTACCAATTGAAAAAAGAGTCGCAAACTCGCGATGCCAAGCTAATGCAGTATGGGAAGTTGATAGCAAAACTCAAGAAAGAATTTGATGATATTAATTTTCAACACTTATCTCGAGAAGAGAACCAAAAACTGATCCTTTGGCTACTTTATCATCCATGTTTAAAGTCAACTAGGAGTCGAACATTGCTACTATCCAAATGAGCATCAACATAACTTTGGTTCATTATCATAGTGTCAAAAAAGAGAAGGATAACCTACCGTGGTACTATGACATCTTTCATTACATCAAGGATTAGCAATATCCCAAACATGCAACTGAGACTAATAAAAGGACTATCAGAAGGCTGGCTATGGGATTTGTTCTTGATGGAAAAATCTTATACAGAAAGAGTCATGATTAAATATTGCTCAGATGTGTTGACACTTCTATAGCCAAAAAGATCTTAGAAGAAGTTCATGAAGGGATTTGTGGAACACATGCTAATGGACATCGGATGGCCAAGTAAATCATGAAAGTGGGTTATTATTAGTTGACCCTCAAAAGAGACTACATCAATTACCCCTAAAAATGCCATAAGTGTTAAATCTATGCGGACAAGATCAATGTCCCTCCAATGCTCTTTACATCATAACGGCCCCATGGCCCTTCTCCATGTGGGGCATGGAAGTGATCGAGCTAATCACCCTTAAAGCTTCTAATGGGCATCATTTTATCTTCATAGCGATTGACTATTTCACCAAATGGGTAAAGGCTGCCTTGTATGCAAATGTCACTAGATCGATCATCTGTAAATTTGTCAAGTGAGACATCATCTGTAGATATGGCTTTCTAAACCAAATCATCACTGACAACGTAAGTAACTTAAACAATAAAATGATACAAGCGGTCTGCTCACAGTTCAAGATCTAGCATCATAATTCTGTCCCTTATTACCCAAAGATGAATAGGGCAGTTGAGGCAGCCAACAAAAACATTAAAAGAATAGTTGAAAAAATGGCCAAGACTTATAAAGGCTAGCATGAGAAGCTATATTTTGCACTTCACGTTTATTAGACTTTAGTTTGCACTTCCACGAATGCTACCCCATTTTTTCTTGTCTATAGGATGGAAGCTGTATTGCCTATCAAAGTCGAGATCCCTTCCCTCAAAGTCTTGATGAAAACCAAACTTGAAGAAGATGAATGGGTCAAGAATAGATATGACCCCTCTTAACCTAATTGAGGAAAAATGCATGAAAGCCATCTGCCATGGTCAAATGTATCAAACATGCATGATCCGAGCCTATGACAAAAAGATGCACCCATGACAATTTCACCTAAGTGAATTGGTATTGAAGAAGATCTTCCTAATTCACAAAGATGCACGGGGCAAGTGGACTCCTAATTGGGAAAGACCGTATGTCATGAAGTAAGCTTTCTCAAGAGGGGCCCTAATCTTATAAAATATGGGCGGTAATGCCTTGCCTAACCCAGTCAACTCAGATTTCGTTAAAAAATATTACACGTAAAGGGCAAAAACCTGAAAAGGCATCCTATAAAAAAAGGGAGAAAGCAAACAAAACAAAAACAAAATAAAAAAAAACAACAAAAAAAAGAAGGGAAAAAAATAAAAAATGGTCTAGATGAAAATTCAAAAAGGGCATCTGGGCAACCAACCCAACTACAGTTGAAAACCTGCAAGAGTGACTTAAGAAGATCAATTTTGATAGTGCAAGAACTAAGAGTACCTACAAGACAATGTAAAGCAATCTAAGGGATCTTTCAAAGGTCAACTCATGCTAGGCATATTCATTGTTCGAGGATGATTTTGAAGAACCTAAAGAACATCCATGTCATGATTGTTAGAGGTATCTTTTCATCCAAAAGATCATCTTTCTCGCTACCCTATCAATTATTTATCAAATAGTATATTGAGTTATGTCTCTTTGCTGTCATTAATAAATATTACCTTATTTATTTTAACCCTTTTACAATTAATATTGCACTTGTCATTTAACTGATAATGTTTGATAATCAATTAAAATATGCATCAAGACATCTTGACATTACATCAAAGGGAAAAGAAAAGCACAACGAACTTTGCTTATGCCTTAATCATCAAGATCATGCATTCTGTTTGATAATACACCAAACCATTTCTTGCTTTCACAAGCCATATCTCAAGAAAAACTATTTTAGGCTAATCAAAAATGGTCCCATGCATTCTATTAAAATCCTATCAAAACCAAAGACATTAACCAAATCAATCGAATAGTCTCTAAATTGTTGAGAATGCCCTCAATTTATCAAAAAAATGATTAAGCCTCCCAAATTGAGAAATGCAACAGTCTAAACTCTTAGACTAAATTTTTTTGTCATATCCTTAGTGGATTAGGGACAACCTACAATCCCTAGCGGGATTAGGAAAATTTTCATCTATAGTCACATCAAAGATAAATTGCCATCCCTATCAAAGTCTGAATGACGTGAAAGGAAAACTATAGCTTTTTCTTGTATTGGATTTCACATCATGCAATCATGATAGCATTCCACATCATGCATTCACATTACCATCATACATCGTTTTTACAATATCACTTCTAGCCAAGTTTACTGAAACTCCAAGGAATTCCTGGTAAGAACTCTAAGCTTTACAAACTAAGTGTCATTCAGGTAAAGTCTTTTTCTTCTCATCACCTCATGTCAAAACCCTTTTTATCAAGCAACTACTGTCAAAGTGCTGGTGTTAAGAAATTGTTATCCAAAAACTATCATAAAAAACTTTTGTCAAGAACATTCCTTGAAGCTTTGTCAAGACCTAGTGCCAAAACTCTTTTCAACAGGAAATTGTCATGAACTTCTGTTAAGAAAAGCTTGTATTAGAAGTTTTATCAAAAACTTTGTCGCCACCTTTTTCAAAGCTAATAAGTTAGTGGCACCCCTTTTAAAGCCCACAAGTCAGTGGCACACTTAAAAGCCCACAAGTGAATGGCACCATATTTCAAGCCCACAAGTTAGTGGCACCCTTTAAAAGCCCACAAGTCAGTGACACCCTTTAAAAGCCCATAAGTTAGTGGCACCTCTTCAAAGTCCACAAGTTAGTGGCACTCTTTTTAAGCCCATAAGTTAGTGGCACCCTTTTCAAAGCCCACAAGTTAGTGGCATACATAAAAGCCCACAAGTCAGTGGAACTCTATTCAAAGCCCACAGGTCAATGGCATTTTTTAAGCCCACAAGTCAGTAGCACCTTATTCAAAGCCCATAAGTTAATGGCACCCTATTTCAAGCCCATAAGTTAGTAGCACTCTTTAAAAGCCGATAAGTTAATGGTGCCCCTTTTAAAGCCCACAAGTCATGGCACCTCATTTAAAGCCCATAAGTCAATTGCACCCTATTCAAAACCCATAAGTTAGTGTTACCCCTTAAAATCCCATAAGTTAGGATCCACGTTACTTTGTACTTGCCTAAAAGGGTCAAACCAAAGAAAACCTAACACCTTAGTGTTCTAGGGAGTGTTAGTCCACCCCTAGCAAAATAGTATCTATTTGTCTTTGCCCTATTCCTAATTCATAGCAACGATTAAAGAGGGGCAGCTATAAACACCTTATTTTATCCGGGTTAATTTTTAGCAATCTAGAGCATGGATGTGAAAAAGGGCGATCATTGGGTGAATAAAGTATTTTGAAGAGGTTAAAAAGGCTAGGGAATGCAATGATGTAGCATTAAATGGTGTAGTTCAAGGTGTCCAGGGACAAAATATATGAAAAAAGTCATAACTTTACTTGCATATATTAATACATGGTTCTCATACATCGAAGCAATACTCTAATGATCCAAAAATTTGAAATGCCCCTATTTGTATCGATACAACATGTAGATGTATTGATACATGAGCCTCTGTATCGATACAAGACCTCATGTATTGATACTAGGCCATGCCAAGACCAAAACGTATATTATATAAAGAAATGTATTGATACATATCAACATATATTGATATAGTGGTTCATAGTATCGATATAATGGTTCATAGTATCGATACAATGATCATCGTATCGATACAATGAATATTGTATTCATACCATCAAGGTTTTTGGATCAAATGTATCAATACATTCTGTAATATATCGATACATAAGGCCATTTTCATGATCTGAGCATTTTTTACTCCTCCTTCATTGATCCAAAACTCAATTTTAACTTATTTCTTTGCATCAGGAAATATTAAAAAACATATCATATTACAAATTTAGAGTTTTGAATTATTCAAAACACTTTTTTGAAGTCTAAATTAGATGAAAGAGGTTAATGTCATATGATCACCCTACTCCTTCATAGTTGTTGGCTAATATCACCATCAGCAACCCTATTTGCTGAAAAATCATTTCAGCATTTAAACCAGCCACTCTATGCCCATCACATTGGCAGCAAGTTGCTCTCTACAGCAACCTTATAGCCACTACGCTAACATCACCTTGTCCCCCTTAAGAAATGGCTAAAAACACCTTTAATTTGGCTCTAAAATGCTGGTATAAATGGACCACTTTTATCTCAGCTGAAAAAGGTTAGATTTCAGCTTATTTTTCAGCTTCCAAAACACATTCTCGTATCAAGAAAACTAGAATTTCGTAGCTTTTCACCCACCACCCAAAAATGGCCCTAAAACACTCATTCCCTAACCATTACAAATTGTAAAAATCACCTTCATCCATACTAGAACCAAAACCTCATTATTTCTCTCTTTTTCTTGCTTATTAACAATAAGGAAAGGAGAAAAATTCAAGCTATCTCTACTACTCCAATTATTTGGCCAAAAAAGTAAAGTTTTATTGGTATAACATTTAACTTTATCACTTTCATTTTTTATTTTTTAGCATGTCCATCATTCTAGCGAACTCTCCATGTTTCCATCAGCCTCTTAGGATTATTATGCATTATTGTGGCTTTTGGTTATGGTAGTTTAGGATTTGGCTGCCTTAATGCCCCTTTGATGTGCAAAATGCCTCATTTCATCCTTATTATTTTGATAGCTCTTGCTCATGCATTTTATGCCATATTGATGCATCTTGTTATCCTTAATCCATGTGTGAATCACTAGCCTAACACATTTCAAGTACATTTATACATTAGCTTGCATGATCATTGTCATTTTCAGAATCCGTAACATTTTCTTCTCAAAATGCATAGAACTTTCTTTGTCTAGACCATTGGTAAAGTTAGCATCCCTATTCATGTTATGTGCCATTCCCTTGTATGTTTGTTGTCTTCTCCTTGCCAAAATGCATGTTTGATGGTGATCAAAATTGATTTTTAGAACCCCTCAAGCCAAGCACGTTAACCTCAAGCCATCCCTAGCATGGACTTAGCATTTTCCTTAAAGTTAGCAAAAAAATCTTGGGTAAAATTAAGCTCTTCCAAATCTAGATCTTGGTTAAACAGGCTCAAATCTTCTAATTTTCCAAAAAAAAATGGCCTTGCAGTCGTTCCCAAAATGCTCATGCCTTGTTTTTGAGTCAAAACCTTGAGTGGTATGATCAACGAGCTGTTTCATCATCCTGAACTATTTGAGGGCAGTGCAAATGAGTCCATGAGGCTCATGCCACTCTTTCCCTTCAGTCATAGACGTTGGAACATCAACGACTTGAGTTTGGGCCCGTGGACATAAAAAAATGAGAGATATCCCCTGCTTTGCTTTGTCCCGTGCTGGCAGCACAGCTGTTACAAATTGAAAAATCACTTTCGAATCAAAACCATTTTTGGTGAATTTTATGATATTTTTCTCTGAAAGTGTGTCAAAATACCTTTAAAACGAGGTCTTGTTCATCCCTAGATCAGTCTGGATGAGAGAGCTATGATTTTTCAAATCCAAACTGTCCAGAACCCATGGAATCTGAACACATATTCTGGTTAGGCCGTTCAGACCCACTGAATGATTTTTCCAAACTTTTCCAACATTTTTCCCAAAAGATTCATGAAATTCCCTTTTCAGAAAGGTATTGCTTGCAATTTTTGGATACAAATGAGTCCAAGGTGATTTTTCAAGTTTTGACACACCTTGTCTGTTATATGCTTTACCAGCAGCACAAATATCCGAATTTGAAAATTTATTCTCTTAGAAAGTGACTTCTTGGGATAGTGGGAATATTTTTAGATTGACCTTCATCGAGTTAGCTTTCTAGTAGTATCTTGTCCGCCCTCTAAATCCTTCAAACCAATCTAGAATAAATTTGGGAAGCAGGAAGCGCGATGCTATATGGTCAAAATTGAGTTGTCTTCCCAAATTTTGTCTCGAGACATTTGAATGCCTCCGTATCACCTCAATCAGGCTCAAGAACATGCTTTAACCTCCCATTGGCTTGTATCAAGGCACAAACACATTGTACCTCTTAACCATCCTCATTCATGATAATTTTTTTTGCCAAAAGTTGTCAAAACGCTCACACATTTCCTAAATCACAAAGTTTTATCAACTTAATTTTTCTAACTTGACTTCATTAGAGAGTGTCAGATATGTTGCTTTTAGGGATACGCCAACTCTGACCTTCTGAGAGGATACTCCAACCCTATTTTTCAAAATGTCAACCTTTAAAAAATCTTTCTTCATCAAAATTATTCATCATCCATGGGGATACTCCAACCCTATTTTTCAAAATTGTCAACCTTTAAAGATTCTTTTTTCGTCAAAATTAATCATCATCCATGGGGATACTCTAACCTTGTCTTTCAACTGCAATTAAATTTTTCTCCTTCCTGTATCTCCATGAACATGTCGAACAAATCTCGTTTAATCAAGAAGCCCAGATGCATCTAAAAAATTATCGATTCAGTTGTTTCTAGATAATCGATGCCAATTGTGAGATAAATTTCAATAATCCATTCCTTTTCTTTATTATTTGCATTGAATGATCCATGTTATGTTACTTCATTTGTTGCCTTACTAACATGATTTCTTTCTAATAATTATTTGCATTCACGTTTTGAAAACATTTCGAATAAAATTAAAGGTAATATTCTACCTAGGTATCTCTCCAATGCCTAATATGGATATTCCATTTTCAAAGTAAAATCCAAAGGTCATTTTATTGAAAATCTCTATATTCCCCGTCTCTAGGGCGTATATGAGATTATATTTTTTTCATCAAAACCTGGGTTTGTATTTTTATAAGATTCATGCATCAAAAGAGAGTTATATCAAAATAGTGACAAGTTAAGATCGAAAGAATCAAAATCAAGATAAGACATATCTAGTAAGGTACCGATTTCGAGCATCGCGAAAACGTTCATACCTCCTCACACATAACCAACTGCCAAACCTAAATGACGAATCTTTGCATTATGTCGACCATAGTATCGATGTTTTGAGTTTCGTAACTCAAAACATAGGTTTCAATAGGTACCCGATCATGCCTAGCCTAAAATAATCGATGATGACTCCAAGTGTTTGCCATTTTGTGATGGTTATCCAAGACCAATAAGATGAGCGATTCATCTTATGGTCCCCCCTCTCCGTGTCATAAGTTAAGAATCTGTACCTTCTCATTCTCATCCTGTCAAGAAGAAAAACACTCGCTCAAGAAGACATTCCAAGTCAGAAAAATATCTTAAGTCGTATGCACACATAGATCCGCAAGGATCCACCCCCGCAGTACATTGCGACACTTATTGCCAAAGTGATATTAATGCTTTGATTTTGCAAAAAAAGCTTTTATTTCCTCTATTTTCCTTTGAAATAATATTTATGCATCTAAAAAGGCAAACATGGATTCTTCTAACAATCATTGTTCTTTTCATGATTGGGCATCATAAACACATTTTCCTCCATGCCATACATGATACTGATGCTTTGGTTTAGCAAGAAAAGCTTTTCTTTCCTTCATTTAACTTTGAAATAAGGTTCACCCATCAAAAAAGACAAACATGGATTCTTGTAATAATCTTCATTCTTTTCATGATTGGGTACTATAAACACATTTTTCTCATAGGGTTACATGATACTAATGCTTTTATTTTACAAGAAAAGCTTTTCTTTACTCTAATTACCTTTGAAATGGAGTTCATCCCATAAAAAGGGCCAACATAGATTCTTGTAATAGTCTCCACTCTTTTAATGATTAGGCACCATAGACATGTTCTCTTTATTGCCGTAAGTGATATTGATTCTTTGATTTTGCAAGAAAACTTTTATTTTCCCCATTTTCCTTTGAAATAATGTTTGTGCGTCAAAAGAGGCAAACATGGATTCTTGTAACAATTATCATTTTTTTCATGATTGAGCACCATAAACACATTTTCCTCATAGGGATACATGATACATGATATTAATGCTTTGATTTCGAAGGGAAAGCCTTTCTTTCCTTAACTTTTCTTAGAATCAAGGTTCATCTGTTAAAAAAGGCAAACATTGATTCTTATAATAATCTTCACTCTTCTCATGATTAGGCACCATAAAAACATTCTACTTATTGCCATATATGATATTCATGTTTTGGTTTAGTAGGAAAAGATTTTTTTCCTCTATTTTCCTTCGTATCAATGTTCATCCGTCAAAAGCGATAAACATGGATTCTTATAAGAATCTTCGATCTTTTCATGATTAGGCATCATAAACACATTCTCTTCCTTGCCATATGCGATTTCACAAGAAAAGCTTTTCTTCTATCCATTTAACTTTGAAATGTGGTTCATCTGTCAAAAAAGACAAACATGGATTCTTGTAACAATCTTCATTCTTTTCATGATTGGGTAATATAAACACATTTTCTCATAAAGATACGTGATACTAATGCTTTGATTTTGTGAGAAAAGCTTTTCTTTACTCTAATTACCTTTGAAACAAAATTCATCCATCAAAAGGGGCAAACATAGATTATTGTAATAGTTTCCACTATTTTCATGATTAAGCACTATAAACACATTCTCCTTATTGCTAAAATGATATTGATACTTTGATTTTTCAAGGAAGGCCTTTCTTTCTTGCATTTTCCTTTGAAATAATGTTCATGCATCATAAGATGCAAACATGGATTCATGTAACAATCATTGATTTTTTCATGATTGGGCATCATAAACACATTCTCCTCCTTGCCATACATGATACTGATGCTTTGGTTTTGCAAGAAAACTTTTTTACTCCTCTATTTAACTTTCAAATGAGGTTCATTCGTCAAAAGAGACAAATATGGATTCTTGTAACAATTTTCATTTTTTTAATGATTGGGCACCATAAACACTTTTTCCTCATAGGGGTACATGATACTAATGGTTTGATTTTGCAAGAAAAGCTTTTTTTTACTCCCTTCAACTTTGAAACAAAGTTTATCCCTTAAAAAGGGCAAACATAGATTCTTGTAATAGTCTCTACCCTTTTCATGATTGTGCACCATAAACATGTTTTCCTTATTGCTGTAAGTGATATTGACACTTTGATGTTACAAGAAAAGCTTTTCTTTCCTCTATTTTCTTTTGAAACAATGTTTGTACGTCAAAAGAGGCAAACATGGATTCTTGTAACAATCACCATTCTTTTCATGATTGAGCACCATAAACACATTTTCCTCATAGGTATATACGATACCAATGCTTTAATTTCACAAAGAAAGCCTTTCTTTCCCCCACATTCCTTAGAATCAAGGTTCATCTATCAAAAAAGGCAAACATGGATTCTTGCAATAATCTCCACTCTTTTCATGATTAGGCATTGTAAAAAATTCTCCTTATTGCTATACACGATATTCATGCTTTGGATTTACCAAAAAAGATTTTTATTCCTCTGTTTTCCTTTGTATCAGTGTTCATCTTCAAAAGCGATAAACATAGATTCTTGTAACAATCTTTTGTCTTTTCATGATTAGGCATCATAAACACATTCTCCTCCATGCCATACATGTTATCTATGCTTTGGTTTCACCAGAGAAGCTTTTTTTTCCTCTATTTAAATTTGAAATGTGGCTTGTCAGTTAAATGAGACAAACATGAATTCTTGTAACAATCTTCATTCCTTTCATGATTGGGCAACATAAACACATTTTTCTCATAGGGATACATGATACTAAAGCTTTAATTTTGCAAGAAAAGCTTTTCTTCACTCCAATTACCTTTG
Organism: Adansonia gregorii; assembly: GCA_038382025.1. NCBI lineage: Eukaryota > Viridiplantae > Streptophyta > Magnoliopsida > Malvales > Malvaceae > Adansonia > Adansonia gregorii. Next base: position 2,776,149 of record JBBYHO010000021.1, read on the forward strand.
AAACAAAGTTCATCCATCAAAAAGTGCAAACATGATTCTTGTAATAGTCTTCACTTTTTTCATGATTAGGCACCATAAACACGTTTTCCTTATTGTCGGAGTGATATTGACGCTTTAATTTTGCAAGAAAAGATTTTTTTTTTCTTCTATTTTCCTTTGAAATAATGTTCATGCATCAATAAAGGCAAACATGGATTCTTGTAATAATCATCATATTTTTCATGATTTTTCATTATAAACACATTCTCCTTTTTGCCATACATGATACTGATGCTTTGGTTTTACAAGAGAAGCTTTTCATTCCTCTATTTGAATTTAAAATGAGGTCCATCTGTCAAAAGATACAAACATGGATTCTTGTAAAATCTTCATCCTTTTCATGATTGGGTAACACAAACACATTTTCCTCATAGGGATATATGATACTAATGCTTTGATTTTGCAAGAAAAGCTTTTCTTTATTCCAATTACCTTTGAAATAGAGTTCATCCATAAAAAAGGGAAAAAATAGATTCTTGTAACAGTCTCTATTTTTTTCATGATTGGGCACCATAAAAACGTTCTCCTTATTACCGGAGTGATATCGACACTTTGATTTTGTACGAAAAGCATTATTTTTTGCTATATTCCTTTGAAACAATGTTCATGGGTTAAAAAAGGCAAACATGGATTCTTGTAACAATCATCGTTCTTTTCAAAGTTTGTGTATTGAAAGTTTGTGTATGTTAGCAGTAAAATTTTAAATTCTTCTTTAAATATTATTGTTATTATTATTAGTATTATTTTCAGTAACAGTAATTAGAATCTTATAATAATATAATAAAATAATGAGATAAATTAAAAAAATATGAAAGTCATAATAGATAATACTATGTAAAAAATGAATTAAATATTAAATATTAATATCATATATAACTATTATTATTATTATTATTATT
>JBBYHO010000021.1:2779039-2798727 GCA_038382025.1 Adansonia gregorii
GTATTAAAATTTAAATTATATTAATAAAAAATAAATTATTTTATTATAATATTAATATGTATATTAAAATTTATATAATATAAATTATTAAAATATTAAAATTTTTATAAATATAAAATATTTTAAATACGATTATAATATTATAAAATATTAATATAATATGAATATATAAATTATTATACTTAAATAGGCAAATTTTGGTTATCATAAAAAGTTTCAATTTTTTTTTCTATTAATTAAGTTGAAAGCAATGACTTCTTTTAGAAAACTTGCTTGAATGATAAAAAAAAAAAAAAGTGGGCTCAAATTAACGAATGGAAAGGAAAACTCATAATTCGCAATAAAAATGTCATAGGTGGATGATGCATTAAATCTTGACCATTGCCATTTTTATACTTCAATGCTTTTGACAAAGCCATTAATTAATTATTTATTTATTTATTTTTGCTTAGCTTGAATGCCAAAACAGATCATCGGAAAAGGCAAAAGAATGGGTAGAAAAAGTGGCATGTGACATAGAAGAATGTGTTTAGGTGACAGTTAGATCAAAGGATGGTCTTTGCGCGTGTAATATGTTTTGTTTTTATTTAAAATCGTACAAATATAAATATCAAAAATATTAAATATAAATAATATATATATGCAATGTTTTTGTGTTAATCGTGTTTCTTAGACTATTTTCATGCTTCTTAGAGACGTCAGGTCTGTATCCGTTTTTCGATTGTATCAAAAAATTTAGCTCTAATGATAGTCGCATTAAAGCACTTTTGTATCTAAATTGAATTGCAATTAGCATACGTCCACGTTCACAAGCTATTCAAAATATGGCTCAAAACAAAGTTAACAATAACATATATAGTAAACATAAAAATAAGATAATAAACATAAATACGATACATTTAAAATAATTAACAAGATAATATTTAATATTTGAATATATTTTATAATTTATAATTATATTATATTTATACTTATATTATTGATATAAAAATAAAAAATACGATACACATATAAATTATCAAATCTAATTCTCCCCACCAAAGGAATGTACAAATTTCAATTAAATAAAACATCCTTAAAACTACCGAAAAAGCAAAAAAAAAAAAACACAAAAGAGAAAGTTGATATTCTAAGAAAAGGCCATGGGCCAATGACCATTAGCATATAAATCAGCCCGAAAAAGTCAACCAACCCAACCAATTTAAAGCCCAAATTAACTACCTTGATCTAAGGGATGGTCTTATAACTGTAAATCAATGGCTCTGATACTGAGGTCACAAATAATGACTTAAAAAATTTAAGTTAGTTTTAGGTTTTTGGCATGTGGAGACGAAATAAGCTAGAAGATAGAAAGAAATAAAGGCCGTAGAATCCTTTTAGTTTCAAACTTATTTTTTTAAAAATATTTGCGTTTAACAAACGTATATAATATATATTTAAATATATATAAAAAGTATAATTATTCTAATGTATTAAAAAATTTTAAATTTTTTTAATATATACATATTTAATATATATTTATATTCATTATTTATTTAAATACGAGTAACTTCGGTCTCTAATTAAGTTTTTAAGAAAGTAGACGGAATAATAAAACTTGAGTTAAAAAGTAAAATAGGTATTTTTGAAAGGTAATTTCGCTTATGGCATCATTCATCGCATCTAAATTTGTTCATAAATTGAATTAGATTAAATTTTAATTCTAATTTTTTTATACAAACTCAAATAAAATATTCAAATACTCATATAATTATTTAAAAAATAAAAATATTTTTTATTAATAAAAATTAATTTAAATATTATCAAAATATCTAAATTAAAAAATATATATTTAAATTCAACTCACCATATACACCTTGCAACAAATCTAATCTAATGTCATATCAAACCCCAACTCCTCTGTCATCATATCACACCCCATCTCCTCAATCCTCACTTGAGTCAGGGTGGGGTTACTTGTTGACTGCAACATTTGAAATTTGCTGAATTCTGTCCATGGAAGTCTATTAAGTCATTGGTTTTAATGGCAACTGCTATTTTCATGGATTCAAATTCAATTCTAATTTTATGTCATCAATTTTATTGTTTATTTATTTATTTTCATCTATTGCTAAGCTTACCCTATTCTACCCTTTCCACCCCATTACATCTCAAATATTACGATGCGCTCAACTAACCACCAAATACCCAATCAATTCATGTTAGGGATTTTTAATAAAATTCTGCTGGATAATATAAGGTTATAAAATATTGATTAGGGAGGGCCCACTTTGTTCTGTATCATTGTTAAATATAAAATAATTACCATTTCATATCAATAAAAATTAGATAAATATATAATATATTAATATCATATTTAAATTAAAATCAAATAAAATTTATGAATATTTTTAATTACGAATGAAATAATTTTTTTGATTGATTTATTTAATAGTATTCTAAATAATTTATAAATTAATATTCTCGTTTTAATTGAAAATTTTAAAATATATATTTATCTATATATATATATATAAATGTTATTTTAATGAGATTATTGAGATTGACGTATTAAAGAAACAGCAACCGGTAGGATATTTTTGAATTTTTAGTGGGCCCACAAAAACCAAATCTGTACGGTCGGCTTGACACGATCACCTCGTGTCAAGACTAATCTTAGCTGGACTCTGCTAAATCAAGACCGTTCGCTCCATTGAACGTCCACGTTCATCAGGTTCAAAAGAGAATCTGATCCGCTGATATTGTTTAATTTTTCAAACATCCGATTTGATTTTTCCTTCATTTTTTTCTTGGGCGAGACGGTTAGAAAGTGGCAAGTCTTTTTAACTGATTCGCGCCATTTGTATTCTCATGCTGTGATCACCGTATATTGTCGTATTTATAGTGTACTCCTCTTGACTTTAGGATTTTTTGTTTCAGCCACAATGAAAAAGATTGTCCTCATTCGCACCCTTCTTTAGTATATGACCAACGGTCCTGGATCAAGTATCGGACATACCTTTTTTTTTTAATTAGAATTGATTTGATTACAATTAATATTTAATAATTAAAAATATTTTTATTTAAATTTAATAATAAAAAATATATAAATATTAATATAAAAAATATATATTTTTATTAATTATAAACAAAAAATATGACTAATTTGACAGGGTTAAATTAAGGTCTAGATGAAAATTTTAAATTTTTTAAGATTATGTTTCAACTTATGAGCATCTCTAGATGCAAAAGTAAGCAAAATATAGAAGAAAAAAACTAAAAATGTTTTTGATGTGATAATTGAAAGTAATCTTGATCATGGGTTAGGCAGTTTGTCCGATTTGATTAGCATTGGATCGTGTTCGAATGAGATATTTTGTAATTTAGGTCTCTCTATTAATATAAAAATATTTTATTTATTTTTTAATATTATTTTAAACAATGATATAAAATTTTTAGGTAAATTGAACCCAATCCGACTCAGGTTTGAATAAAAAAATTTTCCATTACTAATCTAGCTTATGAATACATTTAATAGGAAGATCAAAGAACCAACTATATTACCTTAGAAATTCAAATAAAAAGGAATTAACCAAAATTGGCGCGGCATTAACAGAAATAAGGAGAAATATGGTGCAAGGTGTGAAAATAAACGGTAAAGTTCTCGTAAACAATGGCGGCTGGTAAGAATCGGAGCACAGACAAAGGGAGTTGGTGAGCAATACCAAAATCTGTGTTAAAGACCAGGAACCACTTTTCAAACCATAGCACCAAACTAAAACCAAACTCGCTCTCTGCAATTTACAGGTTTCCTTTTTGCTTTGAATTCTGCAATTAAGGTTTTGTTTTATTTCATTTCCATGATCTGGTTCTTGGTTCTTGCTTTCCAAAACGTGTGTATTTATTGAGTCTCCTCTGATTTTTTTTTCTTTTTATTTGATTTGAATTTTGAGTCTGGTTTTGGGTTTTTCATGTAAAGTTTGTTTCTTTCTAGGATCCATGCAATCCAGTTTGCATTTCTTTTTATATGTTTCTTTTGATAAATCCGAGAAAAGCTAAAGAAACCTTAGCTTCATGTCTTTATTAAGCCAATGCTAATTTAGTTGAGTAAAAATGAAGTTGTTATGTCGAGTTCTTTTATTTCTTTAGTTTTGGCTAATATGATCGATCATTAGTTTAGGATTTGAAGAGTCCATTGTTGACTGTTGAGAGTTGAGGCCGAGGATAAAACTGATTACCAATTAGTTTCACTTCTGGCAAACAAATTAATCAAATCATTTAATGGACATGGGAAATTTCAGTGTCTTTTTACTTACAGTTCACATATCTTTGAATACAGATCATACAAGAATCAAAGGGGCAAATTCTTGGTTTCGGTTCTAAAAATCAAAGCTTAGAAGATGGGATCAGGTGAATGGAGCCTTCAGAAAAGAGATAGTTTTAGGAGTGACTCGTTTTTAGGCAATGAGAACGTGCCAGAAATTGGGTGCCTCTCAATTATTGTTCTTGGTGCCTCTGGTGATCTTGCCAAGAAGAAGACTTTCCCTGCCCTCTTTCATCTTTATTGGCAGGCTAGTATTATTATTTTTATTAAGAACTAAAACCGAATTGATCTACATCTTACCTTTATATTTGACACATATTTGGATATAAGTATGAGTATGACGCTCCAAATATATGAAAAAATAAAGAAAATTGAACATATTCGTATCTAACACTTTTACCTCCAAGTCCAGGTAACATAGCATCTCACTACTTGTTGATTTTATGGTTGGCTTTGCTGAAAGGCCAAACATGGTGCACTGGGGTGCTAACCTTAGATGGGGATGGTGTGTATGCAGGGATTTCTACCACCAGAGGAGGTGCACATTTTTGGCTATGCAAGGACTAAGATTTCAGATGATGAGTTGAGAAATCGCATTCGCAGGTGAGGCGTCTATCCTCCCTTTTAAATAGAACAAACAAGAGAAAAATTTATCATACATTCCTTCAACAGTTTTTTACACTTTGGCCAAAGCAATGCTTCTCACAGTTCGTTTCACTAATTTATGAATTATGCAAATGGTAGGCTTGACTGACATTTAATTGAAATGACAGATATCTTGTCAGTGACAGAAGTGCTTCATCTCCGGAAGATGTATCAAAGTTCTTACAGCTGGTGAGTACAAGCCTAGTTATATGTTTACCATACTTCAATCTCCTTTTTGTTTTCTTTTGCTTCTTAGCTTTAGCAATCAATTGCTGTTATTTGTAGATTAAATATGTAAGTGGGTCGTATGATGCTCCTGAGGGCTTTCAACTGTTAGACAAGGAAATTGCAAAGCATGAGACCTCAAAAAATAGCCAAGAAGGGTCATCTCGGAGACTCTTTTATCTTGCACTTCCACCATCAGTATATCCATCTGTTTGCAGGATGATCCGGAAATGTTGCATGAATAAGTGTAGGTACTTTAGTCCCAGGACCAACAATGCGGGAATATGATGATTTATAGGGCTTTTTCTTGGAAATAATTTCATGTTATCTGTACTCTCTTCATATTTGCTTCAAAATTCACCAAAGCTAAGTAAAATTGTCATTCTATCTTCTCTTGAACACAAGTTTTCAATGGGTTCTGCCCCAGATTTTGTGATTGAGAGAGGCAAGATTTTATATAGTGATGCTACTTTCCTGGAAGTGCACCTTCTTGGTTAGAAGACTTTTGATTCACCCATATGTGATAACAAGATATATGTTTTTTTTCTTCCCAGCTGATCTTGGTGGATGGACTCGGATTGTTGTTGAGAAACCATTTGGCAAAGATTTGGGCTCCGCAGAGGAACTGAGTTCCCAGATTGGACAGTTGTTTGATGAACCACAAATTTACCGAATTGATCACTATTTGGGAAAGGAATTGGTCCAGAACCTGGTAATGAATGTGTAAAGAGGTGCCTTATATTCCCAATTTCCTTAGCAGCTCTGCTCATATTCGGCTTTATGGTACTTGCAGTTGGTACTTCGTTTTGCTAATCGCTTCTTCTTGCCTCTCTGGAATCGTGACAACATTGATAACGTACAGGTGAATAATATCTTTCTTTTGTTGATTTTTAAAAATTGTAAAGTGCTATCGGGAAAGTACTGCACTGTTGATTAGTTTAGGATATGCCTTATTGGCTTACTAGGATGCGCTGTCATATCATTGCCACATGTTACATCAGTATATGAAGATGTTTTACCATTGTTGGACTGAAGGAGCTTTGTTAATTGTCAAGTTATAATATTCTTTTGGTATTAATCTCTATTTTCTCCGTTTCTTGTGGCAGATTGTATTCAGAGAGGATTTTGGAACTGAAGGTCGTGGTGGATATTTTGATGAATACGGGTACATATCATAGCACTTATTGCAGATCCCTGTTGTACTGAAAAATTTACGAGGAATCTTGCACCTTCTCCTTTTATGTGATTTGGAATATCTTTCCTAAAAAAGTAGAGCCTCTTGTACTCTAGAATGACTTTTGCCGGTTTCTTACAAATGCAATCCGTAATTCCACCTGCCTTTGGAAAATAATACATAACTTACCTGGTACTCAAGACATATTGACTACAAGGAGAACATGTTAAATATCTGCTTCTTAGTTCTTTTTCCTTTTGTGCTCTTTGTGCAGAATTATACGCGATATTATCCAAAACCACCTGCTGCAGGTAATGTCATTATGAACCTCAACTAGATATCATATGGTTAAGAATGCAGCCTTTGCATCATTTTCTTTTGGCAATTGGAGTTTCCTCAAGTTAGAATATCATTCCTATGATTTGTGTATAAATTTTTGCTTTTATTAAATCTATTAAATTAGGTGATACACGGATAATTGTCGAAAAAGGAAGTTCCTTAGACATTTGCTCATTTTGATTTCTGAAGCCGTTATGTTTCATGGTTCCTTTACCAAAAGGAAAGCTGAAAAAACGAAAGCAAGTTGGAGGAAGAACATGCTACGAACTGTTAGCCTATTTCAGTTATTTATTGAGTTCGTACCAACTGCAGGTTCTTTGTCTTGTTGCTATGGAGAAGCCCGTCTCTCTCAGACCTGAGCACATTCGTGATGAAAAAGTGAAGGTGTTTGCCTTTTCACTCTGTACTTTAGGAAGTGACTGCTAGTTGTTTCGTATCTATGCCCCAGAAGCATGACCATATGCAGAACAAACTAATTAAGTTTCAAAGCATCCATTTAAAGTAGTATATGATTGATGTAATACTTCCCTATAATTTCTTGTTTTCCTTCTACTTTAGGCACTCTTAAGTCCGTGTTTTCTTTACCATATGTAATCCAGGTACTTCAATCAGTACTTCCAATTAAAGATGAAGAGGTTGTACTGGGACAATATGAAGGTTACAGAGATGATCCAACAGTTCCCGACCACTCAAACACTCCAACATTTGCAGCTGTTATTCTCCATATACACAATGAAAGATGGGAAGGTAGTTTAATTGCGTCATTTTGTTTGTTTGTTTTTTTATTTTTTCTACTATACAACTTTTTGGTGGCTCGGCCCTATAATTGCATCATTTAAATTTCTTGTTGGATTAGCTAATTTCTCTTATCGGTTTGTTTCCAGGTGTTCCATTTATACTAAAGGCAGGGAAAGCATTGAATTCGAGAAAGGCAGAGATACGTGTTCAATTTAAGGATGTTCCTGGTGATATATTCAAATGTATGACAATAGAACTTTATGATTCTTTATAACTTTGCTTACATGATTGCTTTGTTTCCACTGAGCTGCTTCTGCAGTCTCTCTGATAAAATTCTTTGGAAATGTGATAATCTCCAACTTAAGATAAGTAATTACTTGAGAAGTTATCACATCTTCGAAAAAAGGAATGGACTTCACAAGCTTACTTTCAAAACTAAGATACTGGTCTTTTTGTATGTAGTGGTGCCTTTAGTGATTATTTCTCTATGATAGATGAAATACTTGTCATTTTTTTCATCAAAAAAAAAATGGTAATTGTCCATAAATGAAAGATAACGGGCTGGAACGGTTCTGTTTGAAGATTTACTTGTACTTATTATTAGCTATGCTACTTGGATTCGGTATTTTCAATTTTTTCTAAGTTTTTTGGAGTGTTCTCGGAGGATCATATCACCGTACCCATATCCGGAAATGTGTTGGATACTGGTGCTTTTGAGAAAAATGAAGAGTCAGAGCAACATAGATGATTAGCATTTAGAGGGAAAGCACATTGATGGGACAAGCATTCTACTTGTAAAACATAATGAAAGCTGGCTTAGATAAAGCAAACTTACTGTTATTGCCAAAACCCTTTTCTTTATAAACTCTTTTGAGGTGTTCTAACCTTTTAATTCAGATTGTTGTTTGAATTTTGCCTTCTTTATTTAGGCAAAAAGCAAGGGAGAAATGAGTTTGTCATACGCCTGCAACCTTCTGAAGCCATGTACATGAAGCTAACGGTGATTTTGCTAATCTTATCATGTCCATCTGATTGCCTATTAGAACTATATAATTTCTATGTATGAGGATCTTCCTGCTGGTGATTTCAGATGTTTCTGTTATGATTCGAGATGTACCTAGTAGTTCCGCTATTTTCTGTCTAAAAAAAACATGTATATAATATATTTTCAAAATCGACAGTTATTGTTTCACATTATTGTAAATCCTTATTTGTGGTTGGTGACTGGATGTGACGCTGCTCATTGTGGTGACTTTTGTTTACAGTTTAGCACCAATCCTGAATACTTGATGCCCTTGCGTTATCGGATTTTAGACACATTTATATGAATTTTCTAGATTTACTGACATTACAAAAACCTTTCATGTAGTCAACAACAGGTGACGGGATCTAGCATTTTTAGTTCAAGCTTTAAAAATTGTGGCTAGAATTCATTGCGAGATCTTTATGCTTATGTATTGAGTTGCACATTTTGTCAATGATGCAGGTGAAGCAGCCTGGCCTGGAGATGTCAACAGCGCAAAGTGAACTAGACTTGTCGTACAGGCAACGTTATCAAGGTTTTACGATCCCAGAGGCTTATGAACGTCTTATTCTTGACACGTATGATCCTTGCCCTTGCTGATCCTTGAAATATTCTTGTCTGCAATGTTTACTTTTTCTGCTTTCAAATTAAATGCATCGATTTTCATCTGAGCTTCAAAGGCTAGTAGGTTCGGTAATGAGGATCAGAAACTATGATAACTAGTTTCTTTTTTCGGTTTATGGTCCCCATGTAACGAACAACAGAATCTCTTTTTGGTTATACAGGATAAGAGGTGATCAGCAGCATTTTGTTCGTAGAGATGAGTTGAAGGTAAGAAATTTTTGTTATACTTGGGAAGAAGGGATTCAAACTGACATTCATATTGCTTCCTTCATCAGGCGGCATGGGAGATTTTCACGCCTCTTCTACACAGAATCGACAATGGTGCAGTAAAACCAATTCCATACCAACCGGGCAGCCGAGGTCCAGCAGAAGCAGATGAACTTACAGCAAAAGCCGGTTATGTTCAAACACATGGATATATTTGGATTCCTCCCACCTTGTAGAATCTTGCTTGCTCGCGGTATTCCATCACCATCGCCATACAAGTTAAGGTTTTGGTTATGGCCTGTTTGTAACACATCGAATAACCAGGCCTGCCGGTATAGTGTGTCGTTCTTGGAGTTTGTTGCCCTGCATATTTAAAGTATGTACCTTTATTTTGTGTGTAGAAACATGATTCAATATCCCCTTAAGTCATAGTTGGAACACTTTGTTAAGGGTCTTTTCTTTGTCATGGAAGAGAAAGATTTTGCTGCTGTTTTTCGGTATAGCATCAGGTTGGTTTGACCCTGGAATAAAGCTCTTGCAAGCATTTTGAAAGCTTTCTTCTATGAAAAATACAATCCCATTATGTAATTTGGAAATAAAGGAAATGATTACAAATGTTAAGATTTGAATCTTAAATTTGTCAGATGAAATCATTTAATAATAATTGTATAAAACCAATATAATCCTATCACCTCATTTGGGAATAGGGAAAGTGATTATAAATATTAGAAAATGAATTTTAAATCTGTTTAATATCACATTTTAGGATGTATAAATTAATTACAATAAAATCAAAGTTAATATATTCTTTTTTTATCAAAACACATATTTAGGTATGAAGTTGAGTAAATTTAAAATATATATATATATATATATATCTTAATTGATGCAAATATGCTGCAACAAACCCTTAACAAAATGGACTTAGTGAGGTGTCAACTTACATGATTTTTTTTACCTTAAACATATTATTATAATATTATAATTACAAGGTTTCACCCTAGGTAATTGGGTCATGGGATTATGATTAAAGCATTATATTTTTAGAAAATTATATATAAAAAAAATCAATCATCGTCATATTAATAAAATGCTGAATTTTTTAGTTTCGACATCAAATACCAAAGAAAATTATGAAAACTTAAGCATGAAAAGTAGATTAGATGGATGTGATAGTGGCTCTAAAGCAAACAATTGCTTTGGGACATAACATTATTTGGAATTTAATGAAAAAGAAAAAGAGTCAATGGTGCATTAAATGTCAAAATCATACTATTTTAAGCTTAATCATATAACCTAAAGATATTTCTACCATGCCAAATTACTTGTCAATTTATATAATTTACTAATATGTCAAATTTTATTGCATTTTTTTTTCATTTTGTCTATAATTTCAATTATTGGGCCTCTTTTAAATTTATTTATATTATATGTATATTGGGTCTTATTTATTTTTCTCATTGGACCTTGGATCTGCTAAGGGAGCAGCTCGTAAGGTTTGTAAATGGACCATTTCCTATTTTGCTTATTTTCTTATTTGTTTTCTAAATGTTTAGTTAAATAGATTCAAATCATAGAAGTCGAAGTTTAAATGCATACAATTGAAAAGAAAATTCGCAGTGGGATTTTGAGCTTGGGGACGGTCGTTGCCTTTGCCTCGTTTTTGGTTGCCGCCATAGTTAGAACTTGTAGTTCTCTCTTCTACTCGCAGTTTTCTTTCTTTTTTTTTTTTAAACAAGAACATTAGCCCATGGAGAACGGAGAAATCCCAGAAAACGCCAATGAACGTATGTTTTTCTTTTTTAATTTTGCGGATTAATTGTTTGTTTTTTAGTTTTTTTTAATAAATTTCATCATTTCTATTCAGATTGTCCTGGTCCTCAATCGGAGTCAGCGGGTCAATCCGATGCATGCCAAGGTTGCCCTAATCAAGAAGTTTGTGCCACCGCTCCTAAGGGCCCTGACCCAGGTTTTCTCTTTCCCTTATTTTTCATTATTATTTTCTGGGTCTAGTTTTTATTTTCCTTTTTCATTAAGTATTATTTTCATCCTAAACTATTTTTGATGGCTAGAATATAATTTGAGGTTTCTTTTGAAATTTTAACTATCTAGTAATAGCATATGAAGCTTCACTGGAGAAGATAGCAGCTGGAGATATCACCTGTATCGTTGTCACATAATCGATTGGAGCTACAATTTGTTAATAAGCATTAATGGAGATGGTGCTCTCATGTTTTGATTAATAACTTACTCGTGATTTAGGGTCAAATAGCATAGTGCTTTAACCGGACTTTCGATTCTTACGGGGAACAGAAACTATTCTTGGATGGTTTCATATACCGTGTCTTCGAAATTCTTGTGCTATGGTGGTAGTTCATTAATCGCCTGGTATTAAGTTTGCATATACGAGTGCATCGGGTCTTTTATACCTGAGCGTTTTGACTTTTGATTCAAATTATCACTCTTTAACCTTTTTTTTTTTTTTTTTCAACTAAGAAGGCTGTCCCGTGTTTCAGTTGTCCTCATAATTTCATTTAACTATCTGTCACTTCTTCTTGTTTTAAATAAAATGTTCTCGTACAATTGCCTTAGCTGTCTAAAGTTTAGCAGTTCTAATGATGCATTCAATGATTAGTTAACTATGTTTGGTTTTACCCCATACATTAAAGAGCAAATGTTTGCAGTGAGCATAGATGCCATGAATGAGAACTGATGAATGCTTTTGGCTATGTAATTTACCTCTCTCCATTTTGGTTTTTATATTGCTTTTTTGGCTTTTTCCTCTTTTTTGCGGGTTTTATGTGAAAGGATTATTGACTATCTTTGTGTGGCTAAACTCATATTCATGATCGTTTTAAAAGTTAAACCTCTATTGCTTCTGTCCTAGTTTGACCATGTTATCCGTCAATATGAATAAATTATCCAACATAATAATATTTAATCCATTATATTCTGCAGACTTGGTTGCAATTGCAGAAAGAATGGCTACTGTTAAACATAAGATACTCATTTTATCGGGGAAAGGAGGAGTTGGCAAGAGCACTTTCTCTGCCCAACTCTCATTTGCACTAGCAGCTAAGGATTTCCAGGTTGGCCTACTGGACATCGATATTTGCGGTCCAAGTATCCCAAAAATGCTTGGCCTAGAAGGTCAAGACATTCACCAGAGCAACCTTGGCTGGTCTCCTGTTTATGTCGAGTCCAACCTTGGGGTAATGTCAATTGGGTTCATGCTCCCCAACCCTGATGAAGCTGTCATTTGGAGAGGACCACGTAAAAATGGGCTCATCAAGCAATTCCTTAAAGATGTTTACTGGGGAGAGCTTGATTTTCTGGTTGTTGATGCGCCTCCCGGGACCTCTGATGAGCACATCTCAATTGTTCAGTTCCTTCAGGCTACTGGCATAGATGGAGCAATCATCGTCACTACACCACAGCAAGTCTCTTTGATTGACGTGCGCAAAGAAGTTAGTTTCTGCAAAAAAGTTGGAGTACCAGTTCTTGGAGTTGTTGAGAACATGAGTGGCCTGTGTCAGCCATTGACAGATTTCAGGTTTTTTAGGATGACAGAGACTGGTGAACATACTGATGTCACTGAGAAGGTTATTGATTATATGAGGGAGAAAGCACCAGAAATGCTAGATCTCATTGCTGGCAGCGAAGTCTTTGATAGCAGTGGTGGTGGTGCAGCAAAAATGTGTACGGAAATGGGAGTACCATTCCTTGGAAAGGTGCCATTGGATCCACAGCTTTGCAAGGCAGCCGAAGAAGGCAAATCTTGCTTTGCTGAACAGAAGTGCAGCACGAGCGCTCCCGCGTTGAAGAATATTATTGAGCAGCTGATGGCAAATTATTGGCGTGAAGAAATGTCTGTGGAACAGTAGCCTATGGTGAACTAGTGTTTAGCTTTACCTGGAGATCTTTACGGAACAACAGAAATTTGTTTGCATGTCATGTAATATTCTTTCCTTATTCATAGTTTTCTGGAATTTTCTGTGAGGTACAATGCTCGAGTTATAGAACTAGAAGTTCGATAATCGATAGTCTGAACACTGAAACTTTACAAATTATAACTATTAATTTATTTAGTTAGTTCTGAATTTTCTTCTCGTGATGAATGCTTAAATCCGTTATACTGTAATCTGTCGGTGCTCATCAGATTACCCCCAACTGTCCTTGAATTTATGGAGGGTTGGGTCGATGTTTCAATTAACTTTGCAGTTTCTTTCGAAGTCTTGTTTAAATGGTTTCATGCTCCTAGTGATATGAAAAGCTTCATCATTTGGTTTACAGCAGGTTACCAGTGAAAAGCAAAGCTAGCAACCATTATTAGATCATGGAGGTGACCGCAACCGCTTGGCCATTACCACCATTGATGCAAGATGCAGCTACACCTTGTGAAGCCCCCCCCCCCTTGGGGTGTGAAGTAAACCTCTGCTTCACTTTCTGCTTAGAATTTGACTGTCAAGATTCCTTGTTTGTTAAAGCGAATTTTGTTATCAAGGTCACGAACATTTGAGGCACGTCATGATTCTTGTATGGCAGGAGGTGGTGATCACCCTTGTTAGTCAAGCATGGGGACTATACCAAAAGGATCCGTATATAAGGAAGCACTTGTGTCTATGTCTAGGGTGAGTACTAAAACCAGCATTTGGTTAGAGGATGAAGACCAGGTTGTCTGAGTTTTGACGACTGCATTCCTGTAGAAAAGTTATGTTGCTCCGACTTTTCATCTTTTTTAAAGTATTCATATCTGATCCTTATATTTCGATACATATTTAAATATAGTATGGAGATGTTACTCTTTGAGGACACTCCAAATGCATAGAAAACTCAAAAAAATTGAAATATCGGTGTTGGACACATATCTATATTTGACACTTATATGTAGTCTGAGTAACATAGTTGGAAAGTATACTCTTCGCCTATGTTGAGTGTTGGATAAAGGTACGTGTCTAACATGGATATAATTAATTTTTTTTAGTTTTTTTATATATTTGGAATATTATACTTTTGTATCCATGTCTGGATATATGTCAGATATGAATACTTTAAGAAAAATGAGAATATAATTTTTTTTAAACATAGCATATTCATATTAAACACACTTACATCTAACACTTGCTCTGAACTTTTGTGACATACTTATATTTGTTATTTATCTCTAATTTAGGTAACAGATAATAGGAAATGCCTTTCTTATTCTATAGTTCCCAAGTCACTGGGTTCCAAATTAGATTTTGTGTCTGTGAACCTCATTAGGCCCAGCATCTTATTCAATAAGACTATAAGAGCTGTGGGGTTGTTCATTGTTGGGCTTTGGAGTTTCGCCCCAAGATTTTGTTGTCTCCTTGTCATAGGAAAAAAAGTTTTCCATTGCTACAAAGGACGGTCCATTAATGGTTACCATACCAATAAATACGTTGACTTTTGATTTCCCCTGCTTACTTCAAAAATGCAAGCATGGGATTTTCAATTATAACTTACGTATATTTTAAGACATTGAAAAAATGGTTGAAAATGTGTCCATATCCTCGCCACCACCAATATCCTACCATGCGAACAGCCTGGGTTGCTAGTAGGTAGGGGTCATGAACTCTATTTGATGTAGCAAATTGCAACGAAGCATATTCTCTAGGTTGTTGGCGTTCTCACAAAATACGTGTCAGACTCGTAACCAACGAATAAAAAGTTAAATACCTGTCCATATGGCCCGGCGAGTCTAGCCCACCCATATGGTCCGCTTCATACTTCGGATAAAATATCTGTGTATCCGATTAGATTCAATTCGATTTAAATTATTATTTAATGATAAAAATAAATATTTTATTAATAATAATATAAAAATAATAAAATAAATTTTTTGAATATGTTTAGATTTGATGTAACCTCAATTTAAGAAATTTTTTTAATAATTTTTTAATTATACCGTAACTCATGAAGAAACTACTTAGATATAAAAAATTATTATTATTGTTATTATACCTAATACATAATTAATGAGATTAATTTGAGTACATTTTACTACCTGCTATGCAGTCACAAATTCATGACCAATCCACTATAATTTTCCCCAAACTCCCAACCTAGAAATAAAAATTTCAAAATTTACCCCGCCATTCTTACTATTTTACCATTTCTTTCAGCATACTCGCATCTTCTCATCATCAACCATCGAACACGTGACAGACCTCGAAATCGACGGCCGTAATACTCCCATAGAAATTTCCGTCAGTCTGCCCTTACCTTCATTTAGGTCACCACTCACTAACACCCCCTCCAATATAAGCCTCACATTGTCCTTTCATTTCCACTCACCCTCTTTTAGCTTCACTCTACGATATCTCCACGCCCTTGTTTGAGATTTCTTTTTTTTTTTTTTTTGTCTCTCCATTATGGGAAAGATCAAGATCGGAATCAATGGTATATTTAAAAAAATTTTTGTCTTTGATTTTTTTTTTAAATTTATGGATCTGATTTTCTTTCGGTGTTTGGTGAAGGATTTGGAAGGATCGGGCGTTTGGTTGCCAGAGTTGCTCTCCAAAGCGATGATGTTGAGCTCGTAGCTGTTAACGATCCTTTCATCACCACTGATTACATGGTTCGTACACTGTATTTTCCTTTGTGTTTCTTACTTAATTTACTTAAGTCTCCTTGCATGTTTTACTAGATCGGTAGATTGAATTTCTTTTCTTGTTGAAGTTCTTTTACTATTAAAAAAAAAAAACTAATCTGAGAGTAGTGACGATTTTAGTTTTGATCTTGATCTGATTCTTATATTTGCTGAGTTAACTAACAAAGTACGTTGTGTTTTAACTGGAAACAATTTTAAGTTCAATTGATGACGGTTCTATTGAAAGTTAGATCTATCAGAAATTTACGATAAACTAACTGATTCTGCTTGTTTTATTACTAAGTTAATGGAAATGAAAATAAGAATCGTTTTGATTAGTGTTTAATTATTTGATAATTGATTTGTACAGACCTATATGTTTAAGTACGACAGCGTTCACGGTCAATGGAAGCACCACGAGCTTAAGGTGAAGGACTCAAAGACCCTTCTTTTTGGTGAAAAGCCTGTCACTGTTTTTGGCATCAGGTAGTATTATGTGTTTCTTTTGAAAGAGATTTTGCAATTGGCTTGTGGAGCATGGTGAGCTTTGCCAGGTGGAAAATATTTTATTGATCGACTTTTGGTCGATGTTAGGAACCCTGAGGAAATCCCATGGGGTGAGACTGGAGCTGAGTACGTTGTCGAGTCTACTGGTGTTTTCACTGACAAGGATAAAGCTGCTGCTCACTTGAAGGTTTGTGATAATAATTTGATCGTATGTCTATTTTATGGTGCCATATGAGAATATTGGAACTAACATGCTGTTTGGTATTCTTATCCGTGTTATACTTTTTTGCTTTTTAGGGTGGTGCAAAGAAGGTGATCATTTCTGCTCCTAGTAAGGATGCCCCCATGTTTGTTGTGGGTGTCAATGAGAAGGAATACAAGCCTGACCTTGACGTTGTCTCCAACGCTAGCTGCACTACCAACTGCCTTGCTCCATTGGCTAAGGTAATAAGTATCCCGCTTTTATTTGTTTTGAAGCATTGGACTAGTAGTTTTATCTTCAAGATTATAATGGATTTCTAAACATGGTGGCAGGTCATCCATGACAAATTTGGCATTGTTGAGGGTCTTATGACCACTGTCCATTCAATTACCGGTAAGTACTTAAGTTGTTTTTATTGCTTATTGTCATTACAGTATTTATTGATTTCTTACTTGCCTTTTTGGTTCAGCTACCCAAAAGACTGTTGATGGTCCATCAATGAAGGACTGGAGAGGTGGTAGAGCTGCTTCCTTCAATATCATTCCCAGCAGTACTGGAGCTGCAAAGGTATATATCCATCTTTAGACTTTCAAATGCTATTATCTATATTTCACCTTTGAAAAAAAATGAGTTATTATCAGCATTTCTATCCTTATTATTGTTAAATAGCTGTTGGAATTGAAGTTTGACGGATGATTGTGTTGTTTATCTTGTAATCGTGTAGGCTGTTGGGAAAGTGTTGCCAGCATTGAATGGCAAGCTGACTGGAATGGCTTTCCGTGTTCCCACTGTTGATGTCTCTGTGGTTGACCTCACGGTGAGACTCGAGAAGAAGGCTTCTTATGAAGAAATTAAGGCTGCTATCAAGTAAGGATTAGAAATGTTACTCTCTTGCAATGATATTTTAAACTTTAAGATGCATGCCTAAGTTGTTCTTAAGATATTCAGAATGGAGATAATCTATATGATGGACTTAAAACTCTTTTGTCTCGGTTTTGTGTAGGAAGGAATCTGAAACCAAATTGAAAGGAATTCTTGGTTATGTAGAAGAAGATTTGGTCTCAACCGACTTTGTTGGAGACAGCAGGTGTGATTCTTAGTGCCTTCAATAATGTTTGATTGTCGGGCTTGTCGCACGGTTCTATGTATGTGTTACTTTAGATTGTGCAAATGGAACTTATGTTCTGTTGTATTTTAACAGGTCAAGCATTTTTGATGCAAAGGCTGGAATTGCTTTAAATGAACACTTTGTTAAGCTTGTGTCGTGGTACGACAACGAGTGGGGTTACAGGTAAATTATACATTTCCTTATTTCCAAAGCTTAATAATACCTTAAATCAATCAAACTTATTTGTGTATGCTTCTTCTTTGATGCTTGTCTGATGGTCATTTTTTCCGATTGCAGTAGCCGTGTGATTGACTTGATCCGACACATACACAATGCATCTGCAAAGTGAGGTGTACCCAACCATTTTATAATGGACTTATAATAATAGCCTCTTTCTTCAGCTTATCACAAACTAGAAGAGACGTCATGGGAATAATGATAGAATTGTTGGGGACATACCTGTGAAACATTTGTGTTTTTGTTTTTTTTTTTTTTTGGGATTTGGGTTGTTTAGGTTTTTACCTCATGCATATTTCGTCTGAAAACACTGGTCTTTTTGTTGGAATGAATTTTCAACTCATTTCATTTTTCTATTGTGCAGTTCCTTTGAAGAATTTTACAGCAATAGGAAACCAAACTAGGTAATATTAACGTAAACTCTGGTAACAAGAACTGAACATATATTTAGCATCAAAACCGTCTCTTAAATTTTAAAATGAGTTTACTTGTGATCCAAGTAAAGAAGCCACATTTTCTCAATTTACCGTTGATATTTTGGGTGGTAATTGAGCCAGACTTGAGCTAAAAGATCTTTGTGTGGTTGGGATTAATAATGAATCGGACTCAAAGAAAAGATTTCTGATTCTGTTTGTTTCTTTACCTTTGAAACTTGTCTGGGATTGACTGGTATCTTTTGTTAAGGATTTTTGAAACCGTATTCGGGTTTGCTTTGTTTAAATCAAAAGGATTTGTCATGAACTTGGGTTCAATTAGTTAATGTAGTCAATATAGTCAGATTTAAAGTTTAAATCTTATATTTGTCATTCAAAAACAAAAAATTTGCTTTCCATCTTTAAATAAATATTTTTGTAAACAAATAATCAAATATGTACACAAACAATTAAAATAAGTTAAAATGATAAAAGAAATTAAATTTTACGTTATTATTGTATATAAAATAATAAAATAAAATATTACTAAAAATTATTATAAACCAATTTTTAACGATTAATAAAGGAAATTATTAGTGAGCATAAATTTAATTGAATGAGCAAAATAAAATAAAATATCTACTGTGGCATGAGTAGTAAGTTACGCCTACGCCTATTGAATAGAATCAAAATCCATATAAAAGCATTTTTGAAAAGTAATAATTATACATCTTTGAATAGAATTAGTGATCGTAAAATGGATAAATATATTTGGTTAAAGAGCAAAAATTAAAATAAAATGAAATACCAAATAAAGCTTTTGGGCTATTTCTTGGGCAGGTATTACAAAACCAATTCTAAATTCATGGCTGTAATCAGACTAAATTAACACCTAAATCAATGGTTGTCAACACATATATATGTGTGTGTATATATATATATATATAAAAAAAATTATGACAGGCTAGAACTAATTTTCATTAAAAAAAATCCAAATTGCTTTAAATAATATACTTGATGATATTGGTATTTGGTATGATAACAAGGAAAAATTCCCTTAGTTGGGTTAGTTGAAAAACCCTTGAATTAATAGAAGTATTTTTTGGTGACTGAAATCATTTATTTAGAAGGGTTATTATTCTATATACTCTCAGTGAAGTGTAAAAATTCCATATGCAAAATTATTAGAATGACATATATTTTATTTTTTATTTTTTTAAATTACTTTAAGGTTACATTTGAAAACTTTGAATTTTAAAAAATGAATTTAGATTTTAAAAATAATTTAAATTGCGTGAGAAAACACATATAAATATAATCTTTTTTTTT
>JBBYHO010000021.1:2815122-2827586 GCA_038382025.1 Adansonia gregorii
ATCTTTTTGTTTGTTATTTTCTCCTATAAAAATTTTTCGGTGGTTCAGACCTAGAAAATATGATGTTATTTATCATTCCTTGTCTGATCTGTCAATCATTACTGTTTGAAATGTGCTTCTTTGTTGGATCTACCAAATCATAACTTTAATTTAAATTTCTCAGATTTGCTAATTTCACTCGTTGATTTGTTTCTGGTGTTCCATTCATACTAAAGGCTGGGAAAGCATTGAATTCAAGAAAGGCAGAGATACGTGTTCAATTTAAGGATGTTCCTGGTGATATATTCAAATGTATGACAATAGACCTTTAAGATTCTTTATAACTTCAGTTATATGATTGCTTGTTTCCATTGAGCTGCTTTGGCAGTTTCCTTGATAAACTTGAGTGCCGAAGTGTGATCTTCTCCTACGTAAGTTTTAGTACTTAATTAGTTGGGAAGTTATCATATTTACAGACAGCGGGATTGTCTTCAGAAGCTTACTTTGAAAACTAGGACAGTAGTCTTTTTATGTGAAGAGGGGCTTTTAGTAGTTATTTCTCTTTAATAGATGAAATATGTGTCATTTATTGATCTAAAAAGACGATGGTGATTTTCCTTAAACGGAAGACAATGAGCTGGAAAGTACAGTTATAGGACAAATGAATTAGGTTTTAGATGGATAAACATGTTTGAAGTTTTAGTTGTACTCACGATCTATGTTGTTTCAACGCTTCATTTTTTTCTTGAAGTACCCTCGTGCAACACTCGTGTCCTATACATTTTCGGACATAGCTATGAGGATATGACCCTCAAGAATCCTCTAAATGCATGGAAAAACTTTAAAAAATTGAATATACTCGTGTTGGACACATAACTTTATCCAACACTCAACCCCAAGTCTAAATAACATAGCTTACAATTGGGGTATTAGATGGAAAGCACATTTTATAGGTCAAGTGAATTCTACTTATAAAATTAATAAAAGCTGGCATAGATAAAGCACATTTAATGTTATTTACCAAAACCCTTTTCTTTATTGACTCTTGTGAAGTGTTCTAACATTTTAACCAGCTTGTTGCTTGAATTTTATCGTCTTTGTTTAGGTAAAAAGCAAGGGAGAAATGAGTTTGTTATACGCCTACAACCTTCTGAAGTGATGTACATGAAGCTAACTGTGAGTTTGCTAAATCTTATTGCATCCATCTGAATGCCATTAGAGCTGTAATTTCTATGGATGAGTATTTTCCTGCTTGTACATATTTCCTTTATGCTTCAAGATGTATCGAGAAGTTCTGCTATTTTCTGTCTGAAAAACACCGTAAATATGTTCATCTGCTAAGATATAATATTTCAAAACTGACAGTTACTGTTTCACATTATTGTAAATCTTCAGTTGTGTGTAATGAACGGATGTGAGGCTGCTCCTTGTGGTTACTCCTGGGCACTGTTAAGTACCAATCCTGAATACTTGATGCCCCTTCCTTGTTTTATCATGAATTTTCTAGATTAAAAAAAAAACTGCTCATATAGCCGACCACGAGAGACAGAATCTAGGCTTTTAGTTTAAGCTTGAAACAGTTGCTGGAATTAATTGTAATATCGACTTGCTTTTTGTGTCTGATGCAGGTGAAGCAGCCTGGTCTTGAGATGTCAACGGTTCAAAGTGAGCTGGACTTGTCATACAGGCAACGCTATCAAGGTGTTACGCTCCCAGAGGCTTATGAACGTCTTATTCTTGACACATATGATCCTTTCCCTTGCTGAACCTTGAACTATTATTATTTGTAATACTTTACTCCTGCTGTCAAACGAAATGCATCGATTTTCATATTAGCTTCAAAGGCTAGTGAGTTTGGTAATGAGGATCCAAAACTGTGATAACAAGTTAAATACAACTGAATTAAGAATACAAGTTTTACAGTGCCCACATAATGAACAACCGAACTTATTTTCGGTTTGTACAGGACAAGAGGCGATCAGCAGCATTTTGTTTGCAGGGATGAGTTAAAGGTAAGAATTTGTGTATACTCTAGCAAGACTTTCTAACTTCCTGTGGAAATTCAAACTGACATTCATATTGCTGCGATCATTAGACAGCATGGGAGATTTTCACGCCTCTTACTACACAGAATTGACAATGGCGAAATGAAGCCGATTCCATACCAACAAGGCAGTCGTGGTCCTGCAGAAGCAGATGAGCTTTTGGCTAAAGCCAGTTATGTTCAAACACATGGGTACATTTGGATTCCTCCCACCTTGTAGAAACTCGCTTGCTTGCGCTATTCCATCACCATTGCCATATAAGTCGAGGTATCCTTAAGGCCTGTTCGTAACACATTTGATAAAATGTAGCCATGTAACCCTATCTTATCCGGGCCTGCTGGTTAAGCCTTTAGAACTTGTTAACCTGACTATTTAAACTATGTGCCTTAATTTTTTAATAGAATATGATTCTGTATCCCTTTGAATTATATTTGGAATACTTTATGAAGGGTCTTTCCTTTTCATGGAGGAGAAGATTTTGTTTCTCTTTTTAGGTGTGGCATTAGGTTGGCTTGACCCTAGAATTGGAACTCTTCCAAACCCCTTTTAATTGGGCCACCTTTTGTAGTTTGCAAGAAATCCATTATATCAATTATTCTCAGTGAACATCCTTGAGTTTTTTCACCTTTTTGGGCAAAGATATCCTCTATTCAACATATATCCCTAAAAGGATTCCAAAGTTTTCCATTGGAGCTAAGGTATCTTATATTTCAGACCAAACTTCCAAGGGAATAAAGGGGCAGTGACAAACATGAATTCGGAACTTAGCTTAGTTGGTTTACTTGACTACTCTTAAAAATGGATATCAAGTCAGTTTGGTTTATTTAACTAATTATAATAATTAGTATCTAACAAGTTTAAAATTTGAATTTTAATATTTACAATTATTTTTCTATCTTCGTATTATTACCTCTTTTTTAAATAAAAAAATGATCTTCAATTGTTAGATTTGATAAGTTCATTATCAATAACAAAAAGAGTTTATATACCAAAAAAATAAAAAATAAAAAAGTTGCGATGTAATCTCAGATTAATAATGTGAGATTTATCCTAATAACAATATTTTAATAATCTCTTTCCTTGGGGGGACACACAAAGAATGGTAAGTAAGATAGGGAAGGCAAAGAAAACCAAACAAGGCAGGTCAAACCATGTGGAGCCCTAACTTTTCATGCATCTGTATGTTGGAAGCTTTCTTCTATCAGCCACACATATCTCTCTCTCTCTCTCTCCCTAACTTCTTTTTCACTTTATTTTTATTTTCAATTTTCCAAATTCCCTCAACCTTTACCTCTAATTTAACCCCTCACTTTACTTGTCAAAACATGCTACCCAAAATACCAAAACTAACTTTATAAACCAAGTAACATATTCTCATCTTTGTCAAAGTTTAAAGGTATTGATACAAATATTAAAATACCCAAATTTTCAATTATAAAACGGTATTTTGATGTAGTCCATTATACTTCCAAATGAATTATTGATTAAAAAATAAAAATTTATGTTGAAAGATATATATATATATATAATATTAAGTAATGACTGATGCAAATATGTTGCAACAACCCTAACCAAAGTGGTCTTATTGACATAAGAACAATTGGCATGATTTTAAATCCTAACATATTTTATTTTATTTTATATTAATAATGGTTCACCCTAATTAGTTGGGGCATGGGATTATGAAAAAAACACTTTAATTGTTTCAAATAGGAGAAATGTTGAAGCATGGCAAAGTAGACTTGATGGATGTGATTATAGCTTCTGAAATGATGTTTTAACATACTAACTTAATGCTTTGTACACAATATTAGTTGGATTTTGTAAAAAAAATAAACAAATAAAATTAAATCAATAGTGGATTAAAATTTTAATACATAGGATAAAATGTCAATATCATACTATTTTATGCTTATTAATATATTTCAACCATGCTAATTCGATTGTCAAATTATAATCTTATTTGAATTTTTTATTTTTTTTTAAATATTCGTATTTGATACATATTTGATGAAAGTATAAAAATATAATCTTTTAAATATATAAAAAAATTTAAATATATCTATACCGAACACATACCATATCTATAATCATTCCAAATTCGAATAACATAAATACTATGTCTTCATTTTTTTTTATGTTTTTTATTTGTTTTTACTTCAAATAACCAAAATTTGTCCAAAAAATTTGCATTTTTAATGCTTTTGACATAATACAATAATATTATTTAGATTTTGGGAAAAAAAATAAAATTGTCATACTACACCAAATAAAATGCCAATGTCATGCTATTATATGCTTATCACAAAACTTTAAAAGACTTCTACTATGCCAATTTAATTGTCAAATTATAGTATTATATGTCAATTTTATGGTACTTTTATTATTTGTCTTTATTTTGTTTCTAATTTCAAATAATGGAAAATTTGTCAAAAAATTTTGCATCTTTTATTATAAAAAAACAAGTTAGAGAAGGAATATTCAAACTTGACTAAGGATGGCTACTCTTTGGATTAAACAATCCACTTGAGTAATAAAAATTATTTAATTTAGACTAATAATATATAGAAAGTACCAAAAGTACAAAAAAAAAAAAGGAAATTATATAATTATCAATAAATTTATACTAAATTATTAAAAATAAATAATTTTTTATTCGAATTTAAAATTTAACTCAAATAATTTATTTATTTCTTTTAAAATAATAAATTTTGATAAAATTAAAATTCGATCTCGTAAATTCCCTTATCGTGTATGTAAAAAATATTTTATTCTATGATAATCTAAGTAGTTAGATAAAAAATCCAAAAAGAAAAATAAACTTTATAAATTACTACTATTATTGTAACAATTAATTCTTTTATATTTTTATTGTCTAACAATTCACTAAATAATAATTAATATATATTTTTTATTTATATTTTTGAAAGTCACTACCTAAATTAAACTCCTACAAAGGGTTAGTCCTCCAATTGGCCTGGAACTGTTTTCCCCTTTCCTTCTTTCTCTCATTCTTTTACCCTATTTTTAGCTACCTCTGTTTTCTCTTCCTCTGATCTTCTTCTTCTTCTTCTTTGCCCTCTTAACTTATTCGTCTTATCCTTTTTTCTTTCTGCATTGCCCTTTGCATTAAAAAAAAAAAAAAAGAAGAAAAGTTTTGTCAAAAACTTTTGATTCTTCATCTTCTGAATTAGATTCTTTCATAATAACAATAAAACAAAAAGACTATTGCTTTTTTTTTCTTCTTTTCAAATCCTTTGTTCTTCTTCAGTTCTCTCTTTCGTTCCCCATTCTTTCAAAGTTCCAACTTTTACCTTCAAATTCACACAAAAAGAAAAAAAAAAACTCTTTTTTTTCCAGCTTAAATTAGGGTCCTTTCATTAGGTTTTTACCAGAAACTTTGTAGAATTTCCGGTGCCTTATGTTTTTTTTTTCAAGTCTAGTTTGTCACCTGGAATAATGGGCTATCTTGTATTTCTGTCTTAGACTTCTATATTATTCATGTTATTTGTTTCAATTCTTGGCTGAGTTTAGGGTTCTTGATAGAGGGTTGTCTTTTTTTTTTATTGGTGATTGAAGATTAAAAAAAAAAAAAGAATGGCTTTGAATTGGGATGATTTTGGGGATTCTTTGAGTTTTTGGAGTTGCAACTGGGATATGGAAAAAACCGATTCTAGTGGAACTCACAAAAGTGAACCAAAAGGCTTTTCTGAGGCTGTTAATGATGATATCGTTGATAGATTGCCTGCAGATCCGTTTGGGATGGAAATAAGGTCTACTTTTGCTGCTGCAATCAGTGGCTGGATTCATGATGTTGAGAATGATTTGGGCCCAGATTTCTGTATGTTTGGTCTGCAAGATTGTGGGGAAAATAAGATTGCTGAGGAACAACATTTGTTTAAGGGGCTAAATTGGGTTTGGAATAGCACCATGAGCTTCCAACAAAAAGAAGAAGAAGGTAACTCTAGTTTTTATGGATTTGATTCAGAAGATGATGATGATGATAGAAAGATTGGTGATCAATCATCTTTCTTTAAAGGTATGAATTGGGTTTGGAATGGTACCATGAGTTTTCAACAGGAGGAAGAAGGAAACTTTGAAATCAATGAAATATCAATCCCAAATGATGATTTTAATGGATTTGAGATTGGTAATGGACTTTCCGATGGAGGTTTCATATTCAATGATGATGAAGGTAAAAGGCTGGAGGATTGCAAGGGAGATTATTGTGATGATAGTGAAGGAGCTGCTCCCAATAGTGCCTTGTTTTTTGCTCTTGCTTATCTTGGTGTTAAGGATCTCCTTGTAGTTGAAAGTGTCTGTAAGTCTCTGGGAGATGCGGTTAGAACTGATCCTCTTCTTTGGAGGAACATCCATATTGATCACTCCTTGAGTAAGAAAATTACTGATGATGCTCTCTTGAAATTAACTAGCAGGGCTCAAGGCACCATTGAATCCTTGAGTCTGGTCGGGTGTGTAAAGATCACCGATGATGGCTTGAAGCGTGTGCTCGAAAGCAACCCCAAGCTCACTAAGGTTAGTGTTTTTCCTTGCAATGCAAGTAGCTATTCTCGAGTCAATATGTTTAACTGTTATATACGCATAATTGATTCACTACGTAATTCATAGATGTACATATATCTTAAGAATTTAATTACTGTGTTGCTTCCTTTAGTGGTGTTTGGATTTGAAGGTGGAAAGTTGATTTTCATTTTGGCTAAAATTGTTCGCAAGATTACTCATGATTGTTATGTATTTGTTGAATTGCATATCATTTTAAGATTGTTATTATGTAGAGCGGTTGATTAGTTCTAACACGTAAGGTTATGGCCTTTGATTTTTGATAACATTCGAGGGATAAAATATTTTATGGTACGGTCTTGTAATTTCAAAGACACTTTAGAATTTCAAATGTCTGATAAGATTCTGGTTATAGTATTGGTGTTTCTTATTGCAATTAAAACTTGAAAAAGAGTTATTTGCTGCTTTTGCTGTCATAAGACTTGCGATATTTGTTTCAATTTTTGCTAACCAGTCCTTTATTGAAATTGGTTGTTGACAAAAATGTTAAGTTTACTTGAAGGTTTGTTACTTGAATTTATCAAAACTAGATTTCACTTAATTTTTGTTCACTCTAAATTTATAGCGAGTTAATCAATCTGCAATTTTTTCATTCCATGCAGTTAAGTGTGCCTGAATGTACGAGACTCAACGTTGAGGGCATTTTGTTCAATTTGAGAGCCTTCAGGTCTGCTGGGTTTACGGGAATCAAACATTTAAGAATAGGCGGAAGTTTTAGTGTAACAGAAGAGCAATTCAAAGAGTTGATGTTATTACTCGGTGTAAATAACTCGATGCAATTGAGAAAGCAGAAACCGCAATTTTTTCGTCAGGATCAATTACATCTCATGCCTGATGATGATAGGCCTATCGATATTGAAGTTTGTCCGAGATGTGAGAAATTGAAACTAGTTTATGATTGCCCATCAGAGAGTTGCAGAAAAACATATCATGCCGCTCAGTTGTGCAGGGCTTGCATTCTCTGCATCGCACGTTGCGTTAATTGTGGATGTTGTTTTAAGGATTGTGATTACGAGGAAACATTCACCCTCGATTTGCTTTGTTTTAATTGTCGGAAGCAGATGGGTGGATCTTTTTCTAAACACGACGTCTTTCATCAAGAGACAAGGTATCAGTTTTGCTTTTACGGCTAGTTCACGAAGACATTGCGTTCCCTTTGGTTGCAGATTGTGGTCAACACTTATTGCACGATGCAACTCGGGCATAGTCTTAAGCAACTTCTCATTGCTCTTTAACGAGTATTTCCTCCTTCGTTGGTTGATGCATTGAGATATTGAAGTCACTTATTGTGTGAAGAATCGAGGTTGGTTGGCAGGAATGAGATATTGAAGACAGACACTGGCGAAAAAACCCAAAAACAAATACCATATATATCCGATCATGGATCATGTTTTTTACGGAAGTATTGTTCTTCATTCAATCCTTGAGGTGAAGCAATCTTGGGAAGCGGGAAGAAGGAAAGAAAGGTTTGGAATCGGGATGGCGTTTGGCATCTGCACCAAGCCAGAGCAAAAATGGTGGATGTTCAGCTTATTAAATCATGAGTCACCAAGATATCCATTATTGTTATAGGATCTTTGTTGTTGAAAAATTGAAGGATAGCTTGTAACTTAATCCATTGATCTCTTTATTCTCCATTCATTGTTGTCAACTGAAATTTGATTTGGTAGATCTAATTCGTTATTTTCATATTGTCCTATTATTTAATATTAGCACGAAGATGAATATTATATGGTCAACCAATCCTAGCCAACGAGTGCTTGCACTTGGATTACCCCTTATTACTACATATTTCATTTCTATGTTAAAAAAAAATAAGCTTAAAAATTGGAATATGTTCACTTGGATTAACTCGAATGGCTTGGCTGATATGATCATTCAACAAATTGGGGCCTTTTTTTCCTTTTAATTTTCTGTTGGGTGCTTGGATTTGCTAATGCTCCTATTTGGGGGAAATTACGGTCGGGACCCCCTTTTCAGTATCAATGATTATAGATATTAATGAACATTCTAACAATTAATTTCAATAAATATGAACAGTGGGAATAGTTTTTTAATGTTTTGATTAATTTATTAGAACAGTCGTTGCCTTATTAAGATGGAAAATTCATTTTTGGTTGCTGCAATAGTTAGAACTTAGAAGCTCTCTTTTCCTCACAGCTTTATTTTTTTCTAGTTCTGGTTTTCTATTAAATTTCTCCAGTGCTCTTCAGATTGCCCGGGTCCTCAATCTGAGACTTAGGGTAAATCTGACGCTTGCAAGCGTTGCCTTAATCAAGAAATTTGTGTCACCGTCCCTAAGGGCTCTGACCCAGTTTTGCTCTTTCCAAATTTACCATCTTTGCATTATATTAGAATAGAATTTCAGGTTCTTTTGAAATTTTAATAACCTTGCAATATAGCATATGAAACCTTTACAGGCGACAATAGTTTACGTTGCTTGAACTCGAGCGTAAGTGCGAGGTGCAGGTGTCCGACATGGGTACGTTCATTTTATTTATGTTTTTTCATATATTTGGAGGGTTCTTGAAGTGTCATATCTTCATACCATGTCCGAAAATATGTCGGATATAGGTATTTCAAGAAAAATGAAGAGCATACAACTAGATAGATACTTGAGCTAGAATTTGTTAATGAATATTAGTGGAGATATAGATCCAAATTTTTTGAATGATAAGAGAATGCTTCAAAATTTCTAGTATTGTGCGTTTAAGGATGTTTTCTCGTGTTATGCGGTCTTTGTTTCTCCGTATTTAAAGTTTTAATAGGATTTTCAGTTCTTATAGGAAATTAAAACTATTCTTCGATTACTCATATACTGTGTTTTAGAAATACATACACTATGGTGGTAGTTTAATAATTTTGCCTTGTATTAAGTTGCATTTGCTAGTTCATCGGGGGCTTTCTGATCCGAGTGTTGATCTCAGATCTCAACCCTATTAACTCTTTTTTTAAACTAAGAAGGTTCTTCTGTGTTTCGACTGTCCTTCTAATTAACTATTTGATACTTGTTCTTCCTGTTAATTTTCATAATGATCTATATGAAAAGTCTACCTACAATTGCCGTAACTATCTAAAATTTTACTTCTATATTAGAGAGCAATTGACTGCAGTGGACAAGTATGCCATTAATGAGACTTTGATGAATGCTTTTGGCCTATGTAACTGCCTCTCGCGACTTTGGTTGATATATTGTATTGTGCTTTTTCCTTTCTTCTATTTTATATCTGGCATATTGTCTGTTTCTATTGCACGAACTCTTCTTTTTGTTGAAGTACTCATGTCCGACATATATCTAGACATGAGTATGGGAATATGACCCTCCGAATATATGGAAAAACATTTTGAAAAAATTTGAACATATCCATGTTGGACAACCCGACACTCATATCTGAGCTTGACTGATGTTATCTGTCATATGAATAAATTATCTGACATACTAATATTTGGTCCATCACATTCTGCAGACTTGGTCGAAATTGCAGAAAGAATGGCTACTGTTAAGCATAAGCTACAGGTTTTATCCGGGAAGGGGAGGAGTTGGCAAGAGCAAGAACGTTCTCTGCCTAACTCCATTTGCAGTGGAGCTAAGGATTTCCACGTTGGTCTATTGGACATCGATATTTGAGGGTTGAGCATTCCAAAAATGCTTGGCTTAGAAGGTCAAGACATTCACCAGGCAGCCTTGGCTGGTCTCCTATTTATGTTGAGTCCAACCTTGGGGTTATGTCAATCGGATTCATGCTCCCCAACACTGATGAAGCTGCATGCAAAAAGGGGCTCATCAAACAATTCCTTAAAGATGTATACTCGGAAGAGCTTGATTTTCTGGTTGTTGATGCCCCTCCTGGGACCTCTGACGAGCACATCTCAATTGTTCATTTCCTTCAGGCTACTGGAATACATGGAGCAATCATCATTACTACCCACAGCAAGTCTCTTTGATTGATGTGTAAAGAAGTTAGTTTCTGCAAAAAAGTTGGGAGTACCAGTTCTCGGAGCTGTTGAGAAGATGGGCGGGTTGTGCCAAACATTGACAGATTTCCAGTTTTTGAGGATGGCAGAGACCGTTGAACATACCGATCTCACAGAGAAGGTTATCCAGTATATGAGGGGGAAAGCACCGGAAACGCTAGATCTCATTGTCGCCGGTGAAGTCTTTGATATAAGTGGTGGTGATGCAGCAAAAATGTGTACGGAAATGGGAGTACCGTTCCTTGGAACGGCTCCGTTGGATCCACAGTTTTGAAAGGCAGCTGAACAAGGCGAATCTTCCTTTACCGAACAGAAAGGCAGAGTAAGCGATCCTGCATTGAAGAACATTATTGAGAAGCTGATGGCAAATTATTGGCGTGAAGAAATGCCTTTGGAAGAGTAGCCTAAGGTGAGGTAATGTTCAGCTTTACCTGGAGATCTTTGGTGGAACATAATTTTGTTCGCATGTGATGCAATATTCTTTTTTCCTTATTCAGTTATAGAAGTAATCTATAGTATGAACTCTGAAACTTAAAAAATTATTAACTTCAAAATTCTTAGTTACTTCTTAGTCTACTTTTCATAACTTGTGCTTAAATCTACATTACCGTTGGGGATGGAGGTGCTGATAGGATCAATCAGCCACTACTTATACTACTCCAACTCAAGTGT
Source organism: Adansonia gregorii (assembly GCA_038382025.1). NCBI lineage: Eukaryota > Viridiplantae > Streptophyta > Magnoliopsida > Malvales > Malvaceae > Adansonia > Adansonia gregorii. The sequence goes on from JBBYHO010000021.1 coordinate 2,826,375, forward strand.
CGAGTATTATATATGAGTTTAGTTTTGGCACTGCAATTTTTAATTTCTTTGAAGTTTCTTTTATTGCAAAGATTTTTAAGAAAATGAAGAGTTTGAGCAATATAGGCCACTATAACAATTCTACTGGAATGCTCATCAATATGTATATTTATTTTCTAAGTATTTTTAAATATTCGGATCGAATATTTTTTTGAATATAGATATGAGAAGTAATATTTTAAAAATTCTCTATATATAAAAAAATTTATAAAAATAAATATATCGATATCGAATGCATATACTTGCGTCCGATTTCGAGTAGGATAGGTTGGAACCATCAACTCAAAGCAAATCCCAGCGATTTTCCAGGTAATCATGCATAAAATAATAATAATAATAAAAAAAAGTATTCTGTTACGAGGTGATATCATTGAAATCGACCGTACAAAATTTTCTTTTGGTATGTTCTGTCTTGGAGTTGTATGGCGTGAATCTTGAGTTTTGGTAGATCCTTACATCATCTGATTTATTTCGATGCTACAAATATGTCTTTTGCTAATTCTATACGTCCCCAAATCAGTAGTCTTTGAATAAATTTTAATGTGCTTGCGAATCTCATTTGCCTCAACATCTTATTCAATTAACTAGTGGGTTGTTGGCCCCAATATTTTGTTGTCTCATTGGATCTTCTCTTTTCCTTAGTTAAATGTTACTCCATTTCTTCAATGGTCCATAATAATAAATACGTCGTTGGCCTTGATTTCTCCGGTTAAGTTCTCCCATTTTTTTTTTCATTAATTTTGTATCAATTATTATTTTATACAGCTTTAAGTAATAGAGGTAGCCCTATCCGATTTCTTCTACTCTACTTTATAAGGAATATTTTTAATCTTTTTTTGATTTACCTCACCATTTCATATAATAAGCATGGGATTTTCGAGTATAGTTTAGTTTTTTAGAGACATGAAAAAAATATATTTCTTTAAGCTTGTTGGTATATTCACCAATTAGTCGAACCCAACAAATAAAATGTTAGGTAGCAAGGGAAATATTATCGCATCGCTATTATTATTAATTACAAAAATCGTTACGTGCGCATTGCAATTTGTGTGTTTTTGGTTAATTTTATAAATATAATACAATAAAATTATTATATATTTCATAATTTTAAAACACAAATATAAAAAGTATTTTAAACATGTCGTGTTAATTATATTTAAATATATTATATTT
>JBBYHO010000021.1:2834146-2845254 GCA_038382025.1 Adansonia gregorii
CAATAAAATCACGACATGTTATATAACGTTTGTAACACCTATATCTGTGACACCGTACCAGCGTCGATGATGGAATCCATGATTGCGATTTAGAACTATACAAACAAAACAAAGCCTACAACGAAAGCAGAAGTAATCTTGGTCAACAATTGTTGACCACATTGACAAGCTCATGAACTTTGATTCAATTCATATCATTTCAATGAATCATCCAAAAAAACACCAGCCTAATCAAAATATTTAATTCTTCATCAAATAAAAAATGAAAGCCAGAAATCAAACAAACCAATTTAACATCAAGGACAGCCATATTGGATCCAGGCAAGCCCAACAGATTCACAGTGGTTTGTTATGGTCCCATTTAGACTGGACCATCATTTTATCTAAGCTCAAAAATGGTGAACCCAAGCAAGCCCAAAGATTCAGTCCAGATTAACAAAAAAATGGTGGGTAAAAAAGGGGGATTCTTCTTCGTCTTGACTCTGTCATTTCAGTTTGTCTCAGAAACCTAAGTCTCTATATTTCAATCTGAAAAAAGGGAGGCTCAAGAATTTAACTTTACCATTTATCAACGACGGTTAACTTCTTTTAACTTAGTCTTTGGAAGAGAGATAAAAAGAAAGTAGCATTTTCTTTGTGATTTTTTTTTCAAATCGATTTTCTCGGAAACCAAACAGAAAAAGCTCATTTTTTTATCGTACCCAATTGATCTCCGTTCTTTTCACTCCAAATCCAAAAAGAAAATACTATACCCTTTTTTGCCCCTTTTCTTTTATTGGGATTGGTTGGATACTCTGTTCGAATGGATGCTTGTTCGATTTAGTTTTGTAAAGTTTTTTTTTTTTTTTTATATAATTCAGTTTGGATGTTCAACAATAATATATTTGATTTGATACTTGCAAACTATTTTAAGAAAGCTTAAATCTTGTTTCCAATGGTATTTGGAGTTTGTACTTATAAGCATATATGCCAAGAGTATGAATTTGCTTGAGTGAACTTGCACTTGTATTGCTTAGAGTTAAGATATTGGATGAGCATATGGTACTTTTTAAGATAGATGTCGTTGTATTATTTTGAGCATTGCATATGGCCAGTTTCATGCTATGAATGAGCTTTGATAGGTTTCGATGAATTATAAATGAATGGGAGATTTACATGTTTTGTCCTCTCTTTGGGAAAGTAACGAAGGATTGCGATATTTCTTTGAATATTTACGACTCTAATGAAGTTGCAATTTCATGGCTATCTTTTCTGCATGTCGTTTTTATCTTCTTTGAGCATCTGTGAATGTGATAGGAAACTGCATCCGGGAATACCCAATCCAAAGAACTTCCATTTTTATTTTCTCAATTTCGTTATCTAGTAGCTTTGATTTATTGAATGGGCATTGGGCAATGGCCCTCTGATTTTAGTATTCAAACTTTTTTGAGAAACTTTATTCCTCAAAATGTTGAACTGACAGCTGCAATTCCCCTGTGGATCCTATCTAGCCAGGTTCCAAACTGTACCATGTATCAGACACATTTCCACATTCAACGTGTGTACAGTGTTTACAAGCTTTTCTCATTATTTTTGGAGGGTCCAAGAGTCATACGCATGTCTATCCGAGGTGTCCACTATGTCTTGAACTTGGGTAGGGGAAAAGTGAAGAGTTGGAGTAAAAATTGGATCCTATGAAGTGTTTTAACCACTGTGGTTGTGATTAGATTCCCCCATAACCCATTGTTAGAGGGGAGGAAACAGATACTAATCAACTCTTTGGATCACTGTATATGAATTATGATTGATTGATTCCTCTATCGAGTTTGTTTGATGCCTATTAATGATTTTGCTTGCCAGTTTAAAAAATAAATAAAAAAAATAAGTATTTCTTCATTTTTGTTTAAGATATCTCTACAATTATTGACATGTTAATTTTACAGGGATAAAATCATGGCATTAAATCAGATCAGATCATTGAGAAGTGTCATTATTGCCAAGGAGGCAGTTGCTGTGGGACAGCGAACATTTGCTGTTGGGGCTGGCAAATCCAAGAAGGGCTCTAAAGGGGCAGCCAGTGATGCGCCAAAAGCATCAATACTCAGCAAAGAAGTCAAGTCCACAACAGTGGTTGGTGCAAACATACTCAAGGATGGAGCAGATCCAAAGATCTTGCCGGATTCTGAGTACCCTGATTGGCTATGGCACTTGCTCGACAAACGTCCTGCATTGAGTGAACTAAGGAGGAAAAACATCAAAACACTCCCATATGAAGATCTTAAACGCTTTGTCAAGCTGGACAACCGAGCTAGGATAAAAGAAAACAATTCAGTCAAGGCCAAAAACTGATTAGTAGTATAAAAGGTGCTTTATAGGAGGCATTATTTCTTTGTCAAGGACGATGCGTCTTTTTTGCTTCTGAGATTCCCCTCTGTTGATTGATTTGGGTTTGTGTAATGATGCAATTGAAATGAAGATTAAAGCCCAAATAGTTAAGCATATCTCTGTTATCTCCAAATACAGCTTCGTTTGCTTTCCTTTTTAGTTCTTTTTTTTTTCCGCCTTTAAAACTTAAGATTTCTGTTTATGAGAAATAATATACCATGTCCAATGATGTAAGAACTGTCGGTATAGCTGCTTGTTGCAGAACTTAACCATGGAATTATTGTAATTAGCATTACAATGACTTGAAAATAAAAAGAAATGAAAGTACTACATAGAGACTATTGTATGGTGTTTCACTTTTCATCAAAGTGGAGATAAATATATTTAGTTGAAATGTACGGTACTTTCCAAATGCAATTGAAATGTTCATTGCATCATTACGTTTGGGGCCCCCAAGGTTTTGATATTTGCCATTGTAAGTTTTAAGTGGAAGCCACCTCTCCTTGCCCCACTTTCCCAACATAAAAATGGTGGGGTTGGGATTATTAGTTCAGACTCTATCCCTTCTTTAGGAGATTCACTGTGTGTGAGGGGTATATGCTTTTTCCCTTTCCTTCCCTTATGTCATGGACTTCGGTGGTCCATCTGTTCCCCTGAGTAGCCCTGTGGTTCCCCATTTGGTGCAATTTTTTTTTTTCGGTTAAATTTTGCATTCCTTTGCGACGTCAGCACTTGATAGGCCTCAGCACGGATTTGGTGCAATATTGCTTTACCGAACCAGAACCATTTTTCTCCTTTGCATAAACTGAAAAAAGATCATAAGGTGTTCACGGACCAGACAAACTTAAATTAGGAAAAAACTTGTTCAAGCCCCGGTTTAAGTGGCTAAGGTCTACTGGATTGGACGGATAACATCACCCGTGGGGATATTTAGATTGTGCGCTGATAACTTGGTTCATTCTCATTGTTTGTAGTTGTGATTTGTTTTCACGCAACCATGATGTTCTAACCTACCCTTCTTTACTCAATCCCTCTCATTACAGTAAGCTATTTTTTTATCTACTAATAAGTTGTTGCTCTGACAATTCCACCCTAACATCTCAACCTATGGTCTTTAGATTTGGATGTTCGAGTATGAGTACATGTCCATGAAGGATATGTTTAATTTTTTTAAAGTTTTTCATGTATTTATAAAGTTTTTGAAGGATTATATTCTTATATTTATGTCCAAAAAAATATCAAACATGCATATTAGATATGAAAACTCCAAAAAAGAATGAAAAATCGAAATAACCTGCATTTCGATAAATGGAGATTCTGTAAACATTTATGGTCACATTCTTCTAGTTTTCTATTGATGTTTCATCTGAGCAGGGTGGTCCAAGTATCTTGATGAATTTTGTCTAGACACCCTTTAGATTATATATATATATATATATGACATTGAGACCAAGTGGTTTGTCTTCTGGCCATGTGCAGATAAGCTTCATAACTCCCCCATTGAAGTTAAGAAAGAGACCTGTAAGAACACAAATTAAGAAAAGGGGGAAAAAAAAAGGTGGGAAGCAAGAAAATGATACAAAGCAGGGGACTGAAATTTGACATGACAATACATTATTTTTGATAAAGGAAGAAATCCACCCTTTATTTTCAGCCTTTTCAATATGTTAGTAGTCCTCAAAAAAAAAAAAAAAAGGTTTAAAGCTGCTTCTCACATGGCTTTCTTTGCTTTTAGAGCTGTGTAATCCAAGTTTTCTGAGTAGTTAGATTTGGGGGTGTTACCAAACAGTCCAGATGGCATAGCTCACTACATCTTCATTCTTATCCTTGCAGCAAGCATTGTCCAGACTTAATAAAGTCACGAACTAACCCTGGTCCCCTTCCTGATTTGCCATGAGATGATCAGGTTTTAGAATGTTTCTCTCATGTTATTTTATGTATCGGTATTTAGTATTTATCTCCATTTACCCTTATATTAAAGGGATTGTCCTCTTTGAGTATTCTAGGTCTCGCAAGGCTTTATCATCCGAAGGTGCATTTCCTTTAACTTGTACGAAAGATCTCTCACTCAATTGCTACTTGATTAAAAGACTTTCTTTAAGAGAAAGATCTTTAGTCTAAGCTAACAGGGACGTACCTTCGAGTGACAAAACCTTGTAAGATATATAAGTACCAAAAGAGGATAATACTTTTTATGTAAATATACACAAAGGAGACATCGTTGCACTTAATCAACATAAGTTATCAACTTTATTTTCCCACAGGCTCTAAAAAACCTAGCACATGCCATGTATTCGACATGAGCATAAGAAGCAATGAACAATATAAACAGGGTTAGTTTTCAAGCTACAATCATGAGTTTGATCTTCCATGATGTTGCATGATGTTCTAAGTAGGCAAGTTGCAAAGAACAGTCTCCCTATCAATCAAGAACAATGAAAATATGAATGGCAGATGGACCTGTTTTACAAGTGTTCCAAGTTTTTGTGTAGCGTTATCCTTGTTATAGGATATTGAGGCGGTGTTAAACCCTTTAAAGAATATGGCATGCCTACATTTAAGAACACCAAGGACGGTGGACTGGCAACAATGGCCGGTGGATGTTGATAAAAGATTTAGGGTCAAAAGGTGACATTGCTGAAGCCTTCAACTCCTCTGATGTAACAGTTTATATATATATATATATATATTTTAAAAAATTCGTATTCGATTCATATTTAAATATAGATATAGAAATATGATCTTTTCATAATTCTTTCAAATGCATAAAAAATTAAAAAAATTAAATATATCCATATTATATTATTTATATATATATATATGTATTCGTATTTGATGTTCTCGTTTAAATCCGAGTAACTGATATTTTCAAACCTTTGACAAAGTTGTCTACGTAGCTGAAAGCTTCAAACACCTGATTGTTTTATTCTATATACAATAATAGAATTATTTTCTCTCCAACAAAAAAAATTATAAGAAACTGCTAGTAAGGAATGAATCATGTTGACATTAGCCATGACATTCCTGAAATAAACTCCCAAGTTTTTCAAGTTATTGGCTTATGAAATTTAGAATTAAGTTCCTCAAGTTATTCAACTCAACTGTCAATATCATACAAGAACAAAAAAGCACTAATATATTGGCAGGGGCAGCTTTGCTTGAATTAACATTTTGGGTTTTTAACTATCACTTGAGTTCTATTAATTTTGAATTTTTATTTTTTTAAATATTTGTATTCGACATTTATATTAGATACATATTTAAATATAAATATAAATATATAATTTTTTAAATATATAAAAAATTTATTAAAAATTAAATATATTTTTATTGAATACATGTATAGAACACTCATTCTTGACTGCAAATAGCATAGATTTAGCCAGTGTGTTTTGGAAGATTAACTAAATTAACTATCAAAAGAACAAATTAATCAATAAGGGGAACATTAAACAGTTGAAGATAACGTCAGACCTTTAAATCCTCTAAATCTAGATTAAAGTAAGAATAATCAACTTCCTCCATAATTAACTCAATCCACAGTAAAAAGTAAAGAGAGGTAAAATCATCAATCCAAGCAAAAGAGCAGTAAAACCTCACATGGTTACTTTTCCACCCCACACATCACCATCATTAACATCACAGTTAAAGAGGAATCTGAGCTAATTATAATACTTTTTTTATTATAATTTTTTTCCACAACTATTTGATCTCCATTTTGAGTAACCCTAGAATCATATGATTTTTTTTTAATGTACTACTATCTTCTTTGAACAGTTTTGATTCTGCCTATATAACACTATTTTATTCCAATTAAAGCTTTTTTCCTTTGAAGAGCATGCCCATGCCATCTTTTTATGTCTTCAACTTTTTGTGAGAGTTATGATTGCCATTTTACTTTCTTATATCATGTAGTTGATATTTATTTGTCATTAAAATCTCACTTCTTTGACATCAAAACTAGAAAAGAAATTATTTATTCCCTTCACATGCTTTGATCTAACTTCATTCATTCTTTTCAGGGTGTTCTTCTGTTTTGTTTTGGATGTGGGTGGTTCAACTGCTTGAATTAATAAGAGCTAACCTTCTCTTGTTTCTTTCTAGGTAGGCTTTAACACTTCTCTTGATTTTTTCCATGTTCTTTTCATTAAGCTTTACTCGTAACTTTGAGGAGCTATATTTGTTCTTTCTTTATTGCATTGAATTTAGTAGGGCCTTGTTCATGTTTATATACATAAGAAGCTGTTGGATAGGCACTTTTTTTTTTTTTTCTAGCTGTCCCCTAAGATGATTGCTGGATAAGTACACTACAATTTTCTTATTGCTATCTTCAAAATTAAATTACCCTTTTAGCTAGTTTTTCAGCTAATATCTATGGATTTCAGAAAGCTGTTGTAAATTTTCTTGTTGTGGTGTTTTGAGTTGTTTTCCCCAAGAGGGCCTAAATATTGACTTCCTTTTGAATTTTTTCATCTTTGTAGTTAAACTTCCTTGGTTTGTCTTGTTATTCATCTTCAACGATGGCTCCTACGTATTTCCCTCTTCGTTGGGAAAGCACTGGGGACCAATGGTGGTATGCTTCTCCCATTGATTGGGCAGCAGCTAATGGCCACTATGACTTGGTTCGAGAGCTTCTTAGGATAGATGGCAATCACCTCATCAAGCTTACATCTTTGAGGAGGATCCGCCGCCTCGAGACAGTATGGGATGATGAAGAACAGTTTGATGATGTTGCAAATTACCGTTCTCAAGTTGCTAGGAAGCTTTTTCTTGAATGTGAATCGAAGAAAGCAAAGAATTCCCTTACCAGAGCTGGTTATGGCGGATGGCTTATGTACACTGCCGCCTCCGCAGGCGACTTGGGTTTCGTTCAAGAACTTCTTGAAAGGAACCCTCTACTTGTTTTTGGAGAAGGGGAGTATGGTGTTACTGATATACTTTATGCAGCTGCCAGGGGCAAAAATTCCGAGGTTTTCAGGCTTACATATGATTTTGCAGTGTCACCAAGGTTTTTGACAGCCAAAGGTGGTGGATTTGAGAAGCACACCGGCGAAATTCCTTCGGCTTATAGGAGGGAGATTACAAATAGAGCTGTTCATGCTGCTGCTAGAGGTGGGAATTTAAAGATATTGAAGGAACTTCTTAGTGATTGCACTGATGTTTTAGCTTATAGAGATAAGCGAGGTTCAACTATTTTGCATGCTGCTGCTGGCAGAGGCCAGGTTGAGGTTAGGCTCCATCTATTCTATAAGCTTATTGCTTAAGTTTTGACTTCTTTTTTCTTGCTCTTCTGGCTCATGTTCTTGTTAATTTGTTTCATTCTTTGAAGTTTCCATTGATGTATTCTTAATCTAGCTGGCATATGTAAGCCTTTTGGTTAAGGTTTTTTGGCCAAGCCTGAAAATAAGAGAAGGGATTGCAGATCATGGGATTTAAGCATGCTAGATGCCACCTTAAGAGGTGGTTTTCTAAACTAACTAGACTAAACCAGGAGTTCATCTTTTGGTTAACGTTGTTTCATTGTGAAAATCCACTCCCTTAGCACGATATTTATATGTAATAACTATATATATAGGTGATAGACATGAAATTTAAGTAGCAAGGTATTAGGCAGATGGCCATCTTAGTAGCTTGAAAGAAAGGAATCTAATCTTTTTGGGAGACAGATTCTTTAACCTTACTGATGAAAACATTGTCTCATTTCTGTAGGTTGTTAAAAATCTTGTTGAATCTTTTGACATAGTTGACTCCGTAGATGATGAAGGCAACACAGCGTTGCATATTGCTGCTTACAGGGGTCAATCAACTGTTGTCGAGGCTTTGATTCTTGAATCTCCCTCGTTGGTCTCCGTAAAAAACAAGGCTGGGGAAACATTTCTGCATTCGGCAGTGTCTGGTTTCCAAACTCCAGCTTTTCGAAGAGTGGACCGACAGATTAATCTTATGAAGCAACTTGTACACGCAAGAAATTTCCACATGGAAGACATTGTTAATGCTAAAAATAATGATGGAAGGACTGCTCTTCACATGGCCATCATTGGGAATGTTCATACTGACTTAGTTGAACTCTTGATGTCTGCAAAATCAATCAATGTGAACATCCGTGATGATAATGGAATGACTCCACTTGATCTTCTTCGACAAAGGCCTCGTTCTGCTTCATCGGATATACTTATTCGACACTTGATTTCAGCAGGTGGAATGTTTGGTTGTCAGGATTATACTGCAAGAAGAGCAATAGCTTCACACATAAAGATGCAAGGCGGCCATGGAAGCAGTCCCGGAACTTCTTTCAGAATATCCGACACCGAAATCTTCTTGTATACAGGTGTTGAGACTGCATCGGATGCTAGTGATCTTGGCAGTGGAGGAAAGAGTCGATCATCATCAACAGATTTTGACTCAGCTGATGAAAACCAAAAGTCATCATCAGTAGATAAAAAACCAGGTTCTATGAACAATGCAGCACAGAGACTGAAAAGTGTTCTCCATTGGCCTCGGATGAAGGATAAAAAGCCGAAAAGATTGAAGCAAAGCATCAACGGAGGTTGCTCAAAAGGAACTCCAATCCCTCTTAGACAAAGATTTTCAAAGCCCTCACCACTTCCTAACAACAAAAGAACACTTGCAGTTAGAAGTAATCAATCAAGTCCAATCGCAAAGAAGAAACTTGCTTCAGGGATAATGCATGGTGTTATGCAAGCCATGCCACAGTTAACCATTCCTCGAAGATCTCGTTCGAGTTCATTCTCAAAGTCATCATCACTTTCTTCTCCAAGCTCATTGGATAAACAGAAAGGAGTTTTCATTGATGGTGATATTGCTGGACCATCTTGCTCCAATATTCCAAGCACGGATTATGACAAACCAGAGACAATTGAGAAGCAAGGGCCAATCAAAAAGGGGTTAAGGAGTCAGTATTTCTGTTTCGGAGGTTCAGGCCTGGCAGTGAAAACACCAGTCAGCAGGCTAAGGCAGAACCAAACAACTGCCAATCCTGCCACGGTCTCAATGGCTTGATTGGGTGAGTCTGACAAGAAGAATTGGGTCCTGAAATGATCTGAAGCTCAACCACCTGAATCTATGTAAAAGGCAACTTACTGACAGTGAAGAAAGATTAGCAAGATCTGTATAACTTGCTGCCTATTTTATGTGTTTAGGTTCTGTACTTGTTAGATAGAAAAATAAATAAATGTTTGTCTGAATTCTGAAACAACCTTTTCATATTTCACTGTAAGTGAAGTAGCCGAAAAACAAACTTAATGTTCTAAGCAGTTTGCTTTGTGTATCTGTAACACCCAATTCCTTGCCGCAAATGGGAATCTGTTATGATATATAAGTAGGAACTCAAGTCCATACTTGTGAGATCCTTTCTCTAGAATAAAGCCGTGAGACTTTCAGGCATTACCTCACAAATTGAGTGCGATTTTTACTGTAATTACTTTCCTCTTTATCTCTCTAAAGTAAGGGAGAAGTTGCTATAATGAATTCTGAAGCTGTAGTGAAAGAAAAACTCATTTTACATTGCAGATAAAAGCATATAATGATGGACAAGAAAGGTATAAACTTGTCATTAGCTGATTAGCATTAAACCAATTTTATCCATTAACTGTATAGTTTTTAAATTTTTATACAGACAACTTATGAACATATAAATGTATAATAATTTATATATAACACAAAAAGATGAACGTATTAAATTTTATATTAATATATAATATTTATTCACTATAAATATATGGATAAGTAGTTTTATTACTTATGAGGCTAAGACACGAATACATAAAACAAACATATCCATTGCCTAGCAAGTAGTAGCTGAGATCTTTAGACTTTTAACATTTAATTGCCAGTGTGCCACAATCCGAAAACTGATCAATAGATCCGAATATAATAATGCTTACAATGGGCGAACTACAAGTTCAAATTGGATTAAGCTAAGCTAAGGGCAATTGCTTAACAAGAAAAGGGTATTAATAATCAAAACCTTGTAATTCTAAAGCCGAAGTCTATAAATTCTTCTACGAGGCCCATTATTCAATTAACCCAACGCTACAATTTCAGCATTCACCATTGTCCCAGGCCCCATGTACAATAGGATACAAGTCATCAGCCCCAAGCCCAACTTGGCATTAGTCCGTCAATCGCCAGACTAAAATCCAACACATGGCACCACACATTGTGCTCGAATTCTATCAAATCTAAAAAGGAAGTGTCCCCAATCCACTTGCCATCAAATTTAAGTGTTTGACTAAAATTTCTCATATTCTTTATAATTAGTCCTCGTGTGAGCGTACTCGTGTTGAAGTTCCCCCGAAATTAGGTGGGTAAGAGGGTGGATAAAACCCACCATTAAAACCAATAAAAAAAACATGACTTTTTTCATCCCTAACAAAACTCACATATTTCGAGTTCATAATGTAATTTAATTAGTTTATTAAAGAATGCATATATCAGTAATTTTTTGTACAATAATTTTATAATTATGTTTAGTTGGATAAAAAAATCGACACATATATAAAATGTTACAATTAAAAGTTAGTTATTAATATTGCAAATGTGTACATTTTTTGTTAGTCCAACAAAGCATAATTGTAAGATAGTAGCATAAGGAATTGGAGTTGATATGATCCCCTTTTAAGAGGTAGTATTTAGCGAGTGTAAGGTTCGAATCTCGACATCTATAACATCTTCTTCGTTTCCAAACACAAGCCTCATTTGTCTAAAAAAATAAAAAATAAAAA
>JBBYHO010000021.1:2845354-2862123 GCA_038382025.1 Adansonia gregorii
AAAAAATAAAAAATAAAAATCACATGTTCCACTTTCAATTACACATAAAATCAAAATCAAAATCAAAATCAAAATCTTCCTCTCACTTACTATATATAACTTTGAAGAAATTAATTAAATAAGGATTATTAAAAGATTAATTTTTGATGAAGGTGATTTCTCCTTGTCCTTTGAAAAGTGGATATATCATTCTATAGTTTCACTTTCATGGTATGGTATTGCTGGATTTTTTGGGAGTGTGAAGAACATGGAAAGGAAGATTCAACTCCCATCATCTAAAACAAAACTTCAACTTGCCCATTTTATGCCTCCAATTTTGACAAAACCCCATATATATATATATATAATACTACTAAATTTTATATAGAATTGAAGTAGAAAATAGATTAATATATATATATTATTGAGATTCTAACACGAAATAAATAAGAATCTCAAATTATTTTTATCTAAAGATCCGTTTAATCGGCATTTATAAGCATCATTTAATTATTATTTTAAGTTTTTTTTTTGCATTTTTACATTACTTTTATTTAATTAAAAAAATACATTAGTTACATTTTTTTCCTTTCATATATATCATCTTAATTCTTAATAGATGTCACTAAAAGTAGGTTAATATTTCTCTTTATTTGAAAGGGGAAAAAAGAAAAGAAAGAAAGGAGGTTAACGTTTGTTTTTGAGGTATTATTGCTTTTTTTTATGAAATCAATTCTCCACAGCTATATAGGTTCCAAGCAAAAAAACACGTACGCATCATCTTTCCAAGGCATTAATATTGCTTAGAGCTTCTTCATTGTTTTTTTCAGTTGACTATCCCTTTTTTAAATTAAGATTGAACAAGGTCGCTATCTTCTCTAGATTTTTGTTTATGTTATTCGTTTTTTATATATACTTCAACATAGATATTATTATAAATTTATGAGTTACGATTTAATAAACATATAATTTTTAAAAAAATTAAATATATTTATATCGAATAAATATTTATTTCGAATACTCTACCTTAGTAAGAAATTAATGGAGTTTAATACGAAAGGTAAGCAATGTAATTCCCAAGTTTTAGCCGGCTTCTCCGTGTAATTATTTTTGTCTTTAATTTGGTGGGAAGTAAGAGAAAATTTCCATTAAAGAGAGCAATCAGCACACGATATAGCACTTTATCAGCGGAGTGCAATCATCACATATGCTGCCACCAATAAATAAAAAGAAAGTGCCTTTTCATGGTTTGATTTTTAGTAGAATCTTGTGATTCCATCGCATTCCAAATTATAAAACCAAAGAAATTGGAAGAAAAAGGAGATAAAATATGTTGATATTTTGAATATCTGCAATGGGTCTAATCAAATTGCATTGAAATTTATCATAGTGGAGGAATAGGCATGGTTTCCCAAAAATTCAGCTAAATTCTTAGTAAAAGTACTAGGGTCCTACCGAATTATATTATTTAAATTTTAATATAAATATAAAATATAAATACATATTTAATATAAATATTTTTAAATTTTTAAATTTTTTTATATTTAATTTTTTTAAAAAAAATTATATTTTAATATTAATATTTTGAACCACTGAAATTGTCTAACCTTAGTGGATGAGATACGGTGTCTCATATCTGTGACATGGGAGCCTGCAAATTGCAGGATAAGCTTAGCTCTAGCCAGCTATGAAAGGCGTTGAAATGTACGTTAATCTTGAATGGAAACAGAAACACTGGTCCTAGAGCTAATATATAAAATCTTAGGTACTATTTCCCCTCCTTTGACTTTGAAACTTAGTATTTGTTTACCACGTTATTAATAATAAATCATACCATTGTTGACTTTAAAGTAATCATTTACATGTTTTTCGACAGTACGATGAGAGATATCCCCAAATTCTGCTTTATCTTCATTTCCTCTCTGGATGATTTTAAAAATGTACTTTCCCACATCATCCTGACGCATTCAAAATCTTACGTTTGAAATACTCTGAAAGGACGCAAACCTAAGTTGACAAAGAAATGAAACTCTTCTCCTTGTTGCAGAATTTTTGAAGTATAGTAATGTTATATTTTATTATTTCACTGTGACGTAGGTGAGGATTTGTCATACCCTTAGCACTCCAAGTTGCTAGAGTTTAAACGCTTTATTTTGTTTTGTTTTTATTTATTTGAGCGATGAGGATGTGTGCGTTTGGGCAAAATATCTTTTATCTTTTAGCAGAGTCAATATGAAAACGATGTGATGTGCTAGCTATGGCTAAAGGGAGAGAAGAGTTGGATTAATTGCATTGTAATTATCAGCATAGACATGCTGAAATGAATGTAATATATGTTATATTTATGAGTGTGAAAAGCCATAATATATATTTTGAAATGAATTCCAAGCTTGTTTCAATGTATATTGGCAGTTAAATGAATGAAAACTCTTTAATTCGCCACTTTTTCATATATATATATATATATATATATATCTATATATAATTGTCAAAATAACAAGAGTTTTTTTTAATGCAAATGAGTCATATATTCGATTTTATATGTCAAACGTGATAATTAAGTGTCTGGAGATAATTATTTAATTATAATTAAAGTGATATTATTTAAATAAATTTTATTTAAGATGAAACTCTAATAAAAGAATTAAAAGTAATAAGTCATGTAGTATAGGTTTTAATATTATCTATTTAAATTGCTTACGCAGCTTAATAAGGTAATTATCAAAAATTAAAAAATAAACTAAAAAGCTTATGAAAAATATTCATATTCGTGTGCTTGAAATAAAATCGAATTCTTAATTAACGATGACTAAAAATACTTTTAAATTTTAAATCATATTAACTTATTTTTCTCAAAATATACGTCCCTTGTCTCAATGATATTAAATTTCAAAATTTGCAGCTGTTTTTGCCATTTGAGATGTTGATCGTGATCTTCATATCTGTCCCATACGTGAACTCCATATTGATCCTGTAAAATCAACCTCAAAGATTTCTAACAAATTTCACTTTTATCTTATTATTATTATTATTATCAGAAAAACTAACAAGAATTGTTAATGAAACAAGAATTGAAGTTTCCAGGCTTAATTTATTCATTTAGCTATTTAAATAATGTTTTAATACCTAATATTAGTTATAAACCCCGTAATTGTTTCTATGATTAACTATTTTCAGGCACTACGGTTTATGGAGGTTTCCTGAACATATGGTTATTTGAATTTAGTCACTTTATTTATTTATTCTTTGGTCTGTATAAAAACTTGGTGAAGCCAAACAAGAAACGTGGAAAACATCACCTTCAAGAAATCCTTAGGTTTGAGACCCCACCTTTTTCTCATTCTTTTTTAACTATTGAAGTGGGATTTTTCTATAAAATCACTAACCGAACCAGTTTGGATTTTCCAGGGTTTCAATTCTTGCTTTTTTTTTTCTTTTTTTTTTTAATTTAGTCTTCATTTTATTGTTTTCTTTTTGGCTGTGTTTAAGACATGGGAACTCAAGCTCCTTCAGACAAAGATTATGCCAGGAACAACAGTGTAAGTTTCTCTATCCCTTGTGCATGCAATTTTTAACCAAGAAAACAAAAAAGGTTAATGAAAAACTTTCCAACTTCATTGGAGTTTTTGTTCTTTAGCTCTTTAGTTTTTTGTCAGGTTGTATGATTCGTTAACAAACCGTGAAAGCTTTAAAACCTCAAACTTTCATGAAAACATTGGATAGTAGTAAACAGTTGAAAAGAACATCAAGATTCTTGAATCTTTTTTGCATTTCTGCAAACTTTTCTTTACTATCAGAGAATTAGCTTAATCCTAAGCATGAAATGACGATTCTGGTTCAATGGGTCGCTTCTTTCCTTTTTTTTTTTTCGGTAATACCTCATTTTCAACTTTGATCATCTAAGAAACCCCTCGTATGAAGTAATTGCATTAAATGTTGACTGAAATTAGTGGTTGTTTTAGAACCTTTAGATAATTATAAATGCCCTCTTTCATATGGCATCCATGGCCATTTAAGTGTTCAGTCCATCTACTTAAATGCATTTATTGTTGATATAATATATTTAAAGCTTGAAATTACCGAACCAGATATCTCAGAAAAAATATAAGCAGCAATAATGCTGATCTAAGTCTTCAAGTTTATTAAATATTTACGTTCGATATCTATATCTAAAATATATATTTAAATATAATTATTAAATATAATATTTTTATAATCCACGTGAAACACGGTGTCAAACGCTCGTACCCAGCCTTATAACTTAAAACTTTCTTAATATCTCGTTTAGATTAACAAAATTTGTGCATGCTTGTCAATTCCTCGTAAGTTCTTACCTTCGATGTTCAGACAAATATAAATATGTAAGTGAAAATTTGGCAGCTTCCTTCCATCTTTCATGCTGGACCCCTCTCCCTTTACCTTTAGAATTGAATGGAAATGGAGATAAACGTGTGAAAGGGGGAACCAAGTGGCCGACACCCGACATGTTTAAAATGCATATACAGGACAAGAGAAAACGCAACAATCTATGACCGAAACGATGAAAAAAAAACATTTGGTAACTGATCTAGGGATATTTTGCCACTCCATGAATTAGAGGATTTCAATCACCAGTGCACCTGGAAACGCCCTATTGTTCACTTTTAGGGTCCGTTTAGATAAATAGTGAGATTAATTTTGATAAAATTAAAAATAATAATAAAGTTAAAATTAATCACTGTAACGGTGAGATTAGATACTGTAACGATAAAATTAAAATTAATAATATGGTATTTGTTTGGATTCAATCGCAATACTGATAGTAAAATAATTATAATGAGAAAATAAAATAATAATAAAAGATATTAGATTAAAATGTATACATATAATGTAACTTTTTAGATGGTTAGATATTAATTAAATTAATAAATAATTAAAAATTATAAAATTATATTTTTGTCAGATAATTATTTTATTAATAAATAAATAATGATAATAATATATTAAATAATATTTTATTTTTATTATTTATATAAGTAATTATTTTTAATTCATTCATAATATTATATTAATAAATTTTTATATATACATTATATCTTTGGTTCCATTCCCACCAAAGGGTCTTTCTCTCCACCGGAGCTTTTTGCATATCAGCGGAAATTGAATCTCCTCTGGCATGTGATCCAAATGGATCAAACGCACCATGTCGTAGCGTTTGATCCCATATTTAGCTTTGGATCTGAATTCAGCCATTGATTGTTTATATTTGGGTTTGATATGATTATATTTAAATTTTTTTAAGATTTTCGTATATTTGAAAGATAATTTAAAGATTATATCATTAAATTTATATTTAGATATGAGGCAAATATGAGTGTTGAGTACGAATACTTCAATAAGAATAAGAATCAAAGCAACTTAGATTCTGAGCACTGAGGGGGGGATTTTTGTTAAATGGTAAAATGAACCAAAAAGCATATTTTGCCGGCTTTTACAAACCTTAACTTCATATGATCGTCTGGCTTGCTTTGGTTCTTAGCTTTTTTTTTTTTTTTTTTTTTCTCTATGTACATATGCTTCACTTTTGAGTATTATATTCTAAATTATGAGTAACTATGAACTTGTCGCTGTCAAAAACTCTTAAGTCAAAACTAACTGAGAGTATTGTTCCATTGTGAATCACAGTTTGAAGAAAATTTAAGAAGGCAGAAAGAAATTGATGATTGGCTGCCAATTACCTCATCAAGAAATGCAAAATGGTGGTATTCAGCTTTCCACAATGTCACTGCCATGGTTGGAGCTGGTGTCCTAAGTCTCCCCTATGCCATTTCAGAACTTGGATGGTGAGTTCTCAAGAGTTAGTTCATTGCAAACGTAATCATTTTAGCCTATATTACTCGTACTCGGATGTAAACATCGGATTCGATACAGATATATTCAATTTTTTTATATTATTTCATATATTTAAAAGATTATACTCTTATACTCATATATAAATATTTGTCAAATATAAGTATCGGGTAAAGATAATTTAAGAAAAATGAAGAATCAGACTAATGTATTTCTATTTTGGTTTCAGGGGTCCTGGTGTGGTTGTCCTAGTCCTATCATGGATTATAACTCTCTATACTCTATGGCAAATGGTTGAGATGCATGAGATGGTTCCAGGAAAACGTTTCGACCGATACCATGAACTAGGTCAATATGCCTTTGGTGAAAAACTTGGTCTCTACATTGTTGTGCCACAACAACTCATTGTTGAAGTTGGTGTTTGCATAGTTTACATGGTTACAGGAGGCAAATCATTGAAGAAGTTCCATGATACCGTCTGCAGTACCTGCAAACAGATTAAACTAACCTATTTCATCATGATTTTTGCCTCTGTTCACTTTGTGTTGTCTCACCTTCCAAACTTCAACTCCATTTCTGGTGTTTCCTTGGCAGCAGCAGTTATGTCCTTGAGGTATTATATCCTTTCATGTCCCATTTTAGATAAATTAAACAGAATCTACAGGAGGGTCCATGTTAATATTGTTTATATTACTTGGACTCGAGTTTTTAAGTATTCGATACGAGGTAAGTATCCAATATAAGCGTATTTAAATTTTTAAGTTTTTTTCATGTATTTAAAAAATTTTTCAAAAGTTATATAGTATTCATATGTGAATATATGTTTGGCAAGGATATTGATATGCTAAATAATGCATGATTTGCTGATTTGTCTCGTCATACAGTTACTCAACTATTGCTTGGGGAGCTAGTGTGGCTAAAGGTGTTCAACCAGATGTTCAATACGGCTACAAAGCTAAGTCCGCAGCCGAGACAGTGTTCGATTTCTTCAGTGCTTTGGGTGATGTAGCTTTTGCCTACGCTGGCCACAACGTGGTCTTGGAGATCCAAGCTACCATCCCATCCACACCCGAGAAGCCATCTAAGGGACCCATGTGGAGAGGCGTTGTCGTCGCTTATATAGTCGTTGCCTTGTGCTACTTCCCGGTTGCCTTAATTGGCTACTGGATGTTTGGCAATTCTGTCCAAGACAACATCCTCATCTCATTGGAGAAACCAGCTTGGCTTATTGCAATGGCTAACATGTTTGTTGTTGTTCATGTTATTGGAAGCTACCAGGTTTCGTATCCAGAGTCTTTCAATAATTTATATCTATATTGTTTTGACATCCATATCCGACATATTTTTCTACCTAAGTGCAATTATACAAAGGATTTAGGGCCAGCAAAGTGAATTCTTGGCATAAAGTTGACATGTGATAAAAAGGCCAAGAAATATTGACGTTAGGTTCCAGATGCTAAGTTGTTCATATGATCCTTTAAAAATTTTCTAAATATACGAAAAAACTTAAAAAATTGAATATACTTATATTACATATATACCCGTATCCAACTTACATATCTGAATTTGAGTAGCTTATATTTATATATCAGAATGACTGGGAATTTGATTCGATGACTTTTGTCTTAACTTTTTGTCCATGTAGATCTATGCAATGCCAGTGTTCGACATGGTAGAAACTGTACTAGTAAAGAAACTAAATTTCAGGCCCTCTATGACACTTCGATTCCTTGTCCGAAACTTTTATGTTGGTAAGTAAACTCTTTCACTTATTTCAACTTATTTGAATGCAAAATCAAAGTCATGATTTATATGTTCATATCTATTGTTGCAGCATTCACAATGTTTGTTGCCATTACCTTCCCTTTCTTCGGTGCACTTCTTGGATTTTTCGGAGGGTTTGCGTTTGCACCAACAACCTACTTTGTAAGCCACTTTCTCTCTTTATGCAATCTTTCTTCTTACTAGAAAAAATGCCATTTTTGAACGAAGAGCTTAACTTAATAGGTTCATGCGACATATAATAATTCTAGAATTTGAAATCCAGCAATTGTAGTCTCTTTCCTTATCCCGAGCTGTGGCTTCCTTTGTAAAAAAAAAATTCACTATTTTTGTTGAAAGACTTCTACACCACTAATTTCCACCCGCCTTTTGCTGTTTAGCTCCCTTGCATAATGTGGCTTGCCATCTACAAACCAAGAAAATTCGGCCTATCTTGGTGGACGAACTGGGTAAGAAAACTAGATTCAAAGTTGATTAACCCCATTGCTTCAATGTTCTTTAAATTGGTGTTTAGTTGGTCTCATTTGGCTTTCCCTTTTTTCCCCAGATCTGCATTGTATTTGGTGTTTTCTTGATGCTCCTATCACCAATTGGAGGTTTGAGGCAAATCATCCTTCAAGCCAAAGATTATAAATTTTACTCCTAAATTGTTGTCTTCCCACAGTTATGTCAATAGTTAATGTTGACAGCGTTCATCGGATAATAAAAGATGGAATCAACCGGTGTCCATGGTGTCATTTTCTCAGTTTCTCAGAACAAAGGAACTGTGGCTGTTGAGAGCAAACTCTGTATTTTATTACTTCTGTATGCGTATAAAATATAGCCCTCTTTTTCGTGTGTATGCATTTTCTGGATCGTGAAAAGAAAAAAAACATGTTTAAAAGTTGTGAAATGGTTGCCTTTTAAGGTTTGTTTCCGGAGATCAATGGGAGTATTAGTGTAACATCAATACAACCTAGTTAAGATTGATGGTTTCTAATAGAATAGTTCTGCTTTATCTTTTGCTGAAAATTTATCACTAAAGGCCATCGACAACTGTTGCATTTTCCCTAAAGTATCATACCCGACTTTAACGTCATATACATTTTTAAACATAGATATAAGATATGATCTTTTAAATATGTAAAAAAAAAATTGAATAAGTCCATATTATTAAAGTATGAATTTAACTATCCAATTGCCATTGCCACATCTCATTGCTAGAAGGAACAAGAAACATACAATGAAGCCTCCTCAAAAGTGTTAATCCATTATCATAATTTCTTCTCAAATTTAGCCTTTTTCTCTTTAAATAACTCAGCCCACAAATTAGAAATCCACAAAATACTAGCACCAATGGCTGTAACAAAAACAAACATTCATGAAATCCAAAGCCATCTGGGAGTCACATTATCAGCTTCCCCACTTATATAAAACATTCCCATTTTGTACACAAAATATGGTCCAAAAACCCCTCTAACAATACTGTAGAAGGATTTTTTTTTTTGAAAAAAAAAAAGAGAGATAAAACGGCATAAATCTTTGCAGCCAACTCATCATCGTACCTCCTAGCAGTTGCCAAAGTCCAAACATTCTAGCTAAAGCTGGTAACCTCAGCTAAAATCAAAAGAGAGAGTATAGCATAAGGGCCATGGGCGACAAGGTGGCGGCAGGTGATGAAAACAAAGAGAGTAGCCAAATGCTGGCCGATGAAAAGGATGCCTGGAGGGACGAGATCTGTAAGAAAATATGCAATGCTATAATCCAAAACTAAATTCTGGGTTTTCGTGTTTGGTGAAGAAAAGCCACGGTTTTGGTCTGAAAAGATTGCGAAAATGGCTAAGAAAAAAGCTGGTGCCATGGAAAACTGAGATTAAAGAAGCAGCAGCCTCGGGGTGGACCTAGGTAGTTCAGTTGCGGAAAACAATGAAGTGAGCAATGAAATATATGATCAAAAACATTAAGAAAAACCAAGGAAGATTTAGCATTGGCAACAAGAAAAGGGTAGTTTCCATGTTTGTTTATTTTTTACTTTTTCTTCGTAGGAAAGAGAGCAAATTTATGAGAATTTTGGACCTAAGTTGGGTTTGATTTTGGGATGTTTTAGTAGGTAGGTTTAAAGCAGGAGAGTGATAGAAATCGGTGCATTGATCAAGGAATTATTGAGAGTTTCGAAGAGGCCTTAGAACAAGGGAAAAAGAAAGGAGGCTTGTCATCTGACATGACACAACAAAGAAAAGAAGGCACGTTTTCAAGGAAATCTAGATTGGATGACATGGCAGTTACACTTCCAGTTGAATGAAATACTATACCAATTTGACTGCTATGTTGGACATAATTTTAAAATCATTTTAATAAAACATTTAATTGACTCGATATCTACAAACCATCACTGCTAATATAAAACTTCACAATGATTAAAATATTCAGTAAATATTTGTCAATTACTAGTATTTTAACAACCAAAGAAAGATGCTTGTTGTTAATGAGATTAAATTCACGTTTGATGTAGGTGGTTAATCTAGAATTATCCCTTTGATTAGTTGATAAAACAGTCTTTATTTGGCCAATTACATGTTATGTACAAAATTACAGGAATTCTTGTCTATATAAGATAAAATCGCTCATTATTTCAAGCCAAAAAAAAATATATGGGACAAAAGGCGCAACAATAGTAATTGAATTTCAAACAGGGACAAAATTAAAACTTTCTTCAAACTTAAGAGTGGTAATTACATAATATTACAAGAAAGATTTTAGAATCTCAGTGGGGTTGCCCCAATTGCCCTCTCATTGTGAATCAAAGACAGGTGCTTGCATTACAAATTCGCACCCCATTGCATATTTCAAGATCAAGAGGAACTTTTACCAAGGCAAGTTTTTGAAGGATTAAACTATTTCCCCCTCCTCTGCATCATTTACAGATTTTGGGGCACAAGGTGGCTCACCTTCTTCTTCTTCCCCTTCTTCGTCCTCCTTCATGTATAAACCGAGTTGTTCCAGGGGATTACTGCTCCCAAACTTGAAACTACCCAAACCATCCTGAGAATGATCTGGGCTTGTTTCATCCACTGAGCTTGGCAAATGCTCTGCAGGAGCAGCTCTAAGCATTTCTAAGTCTTCAAGAAACCTAGAATTCTCATTGATTTCGATAGTTTTTTCCATCTACAAACACCAGAAAATGTAGGATGTTAAGTTCATAATTTAGACGTGGGAGGGGGGGTGGGCGAGGAGACTAAAGTATGAAAATTTGTAAATAAAATGCCATTCCTCTACCTTCAGCAATGCCTGCCGTGCTGCTTCCCTCTCAAGCTCCCTCTTCCGTCTAGCCTCGGCTGCAGCTTCTGCTTCAGCTCTTCTTTGAGCATCCTCAGCAGCCTTGGCTTCTGCTTGCAGCCGCGCCCTTTCTGGACAACATTAAAAAAATTGTTGCTCAGACATGCAAGATCTAAATATACAAGCCTGTCCATTTTGAAAACAATTTTTTTATTCAATCCATAGGAATCAATAGAAACGGTATATTAAAGTTCAAACCTTTCTTCCTTAGTTGTTCAAGCTCCTCCCTCTCCCGGCGCAATTTCTCAGGGTCCCCCCTGTCACCCTGATCCAGAGTAAAAAACGCTCAGAAAAAGGTATCCGCATGGAGAAAGTTTCATGAACACAAGTTTGCAACTAACCTGTGTAAGTGTCTTCTCTCGAGCTTTTAGAATGGTATCAGCAAATCGATTCTTCAATATAGCAGCCCTATAGAGTTTCTCCGGAGAAATATGTCTCTCAACTGGAGTTCCGTCCCCTAGATTTTTAATTACATAAACAGTGAGATACAAATGTAAATTAAAAAAAAAAAAAACAGATTTTTTTTTTCCCTCCGAAATCTTCATTGATCTTACCATCTTGGCAACAATCTGACTCAACAAAACTTGGTCTTGGCTGATAAGTCTGCTCAAGCTGATCCGACACACTAGCACATTCTGCAAGAGACAATGGACTAAGGAACCTTACATGTAAAGAAGCATTTAATATTTCCTGACTTTGCCATTCAAGCAAGAATACAAGAATATTTCTCTCTTCATACTCACGAGTTCCATCAAGAGGACTTTCAACACTTTTCTTTTCATCTAATTGAGCCCCCGAATGTACAGCTTCCGCCTGAAGGATAATGCAAAGTAAGATGCAAGTTCAAAAGCCATTCAGCCCACCTTAAACCACAAGATGAAACTTTAAAGTGGATCAAACATACAAATATGACATCAAAGAACTCAGTAGTATTATTTAAAATCAAATAGAACCAGAAAATACCTTCACTGCATCCACTGGACTTGAAGCCTTGGCACCATCAGATTCATCGTCAGAAGAACCGGCAAAGTCTGAACCTGCTAAGAGTACAAAAGAAAGCAGTCACGGAAATGGCATCTGGTAACATAAGACATGCTCACACTTAACAAATTTGGGGGAAAAAGACTAGTAAACAAAAGGAGAAACCAAAAAAATCAACTTGAATAGTACTAGCAGTACACAACGAAAAGAGAAGTGAATACACAGAAGCAATTATTTTACCGTGTGAGCAGTCAAAAAAGAGTTATTATGCCAAGTTTCTCTATCCCTAACCGTTTTAGAACAAGCAGCCAAAAGTGACTAGATTAGAAGATACGGTAAGGAACCTCATTCTTTTGCCATATAGTTTCCAAAGGTCTAGCTTTAGTGAAAACTAAGAAGTATGCCTACCATATGTGGGACTGGTAGGAAAATGAGCTGCACAGAAAACTGATAATTTGGAATCAAAGGAACATGGGGAACGAGATCCATCATTTAATTAGACAAGCAGAATGCACGATGCATACAAAGTGAAAATGAGAGACAAATGCAATTACCTCTAGAGCTGCCTGAACTGAAAGACTTTGGGCTTCTATGACCTGAGTTCTTCTCTATCTCCACAGGTGGATAGCTTGATACAGGAGGCTTACTTCCCCCAACATCAACATCCTCATCAGCTTGGTCATTCCCTGCAAATGCCAAAGACAAAAAGAAAACCAGTCAGAAGGAAAACTTAGCTCCGAAGGTTCGATATTAAGCACAAGGATTTGAAAGATGACCTTTGCCTTGTTGCAAGGATGAATTACTTAGTCCAGATTCATTCAATAGCTGCATCAGAAAAATTTCCCAAAACAAATTTAGAAGGATGAATTACATTGAAGCATCAAAAGCAAGCAATGTACTGATTTTTCCACCTTTATGTGGTGTGGTTATGTACCTCAATTTCACAAGGTTCAGCTCTTGATTGGTTTTTCTGTTTATCTTGCAAATAGTCATCTAAAAGCTTCCGCAATGTGAACAGGGTATCATCACTGAGGTCATCAATATCAATCTCAATTTCTTCCTCTCCAGATTCCGTTCCATTTGAACTATGCTCTCTCAAGAAATCAATGATATCCATAGGCATTTCGGCTAGCAAAGATTCCAGTTCTCTGCCCAGATTGTGCTTTTCCTCATCTGTCATTCTCTTCACAGGTTCCCGTATAATTTCTTGGTTCACTGCGGTTGTCTTCCTCTTTTTTGCAGGAGGCATTGTCTTAGAAGTTTCTATATCCTCAGCAGGAACTTTATTTTGTACCAAGTGGGCATCAGTAACTGGTAACTTCTTCTCAATATTTTTCCACCTCACCTCAAAAAACTTGTTAAGGGTATCAGCCATAACGTGGACATCATTTCCAGGGGGGTTATAGGTCATTGCATTGCTGAAAGTAAGCCTTACATCAGCATGAAACTCCAGTGGGCTTGCATATGCACCTGACGCCATCTTCTTTTTAATTGTTCCTAGATCCATTGGGTGCTTAATAACAGCAAAGTAATCTGGAATATTCAGCTTCACTATATCTACTGGTTGGTTGAAGACCCACCCATACTGATGGCCCATCAATCGTTTTAGAAGACCCTCACACTGTTTCATCAACATAATATTTTGGGTGTTTGGTGCTGAAGCATGTTTTGAAGACTCAAATCTTCCTGCAAAATCCCGACAAAACCCGCGTGCCTTGCCACTAGAAGGATTCCCCTTTTTCCCTGGCCTAGAAGCCATCATGGATGATTTCCGAAAATCTTGTACAAGAGGTAAAATTTGCCCATTGCTACAACTAAGAATATCACTGGAAGATGACACAGTAACTCCATTTGTCCTTTGCAATTCAACTTTCTTCTGAAGCATCCGTATCTGCTCCAATTCATGTCTCAATCTATTTATCAAACCCTTTCTCTCAGACTGTGACATGTTTGATAGGGAGAGCACTTGTCTAGTGACACCAAAAGTGTCATGTTTATCGAAATTCAAACCAATACATTTCCTAGTTGGGGCGCTTGAATTTTCTGAAGCAGTAATTTCATTACTAATTCGTCCAGAGCTACCAGATCCCTCTGAGTCACCAGGAGGCTCATATGGGCCACAATAATAACCTCCAGCAAACCTATCACTCTTTGCCAACATCTTAGCCAAAACACCCTTTCCTTACTTCCCTTTATTCAGGGTAAAGAAGCTGCTGGTTTAATCACTAGACTCTGAACACATCAATCATAGGAGCAAAATTATCCCATCGGATTTCACGAGTAACTTAATAGCCACCCTTAAAATACAAAAATAAAAGTAAAGTTCGATCAAAGTTGAAAGGAAATTTAGGTAAGCTCTTATGTGCATGTTCCCAGATATTGAAATCTTCAACCATTTTGTTCAGATTTTAAAACTACTCATCTTTCAAAAGACCCACATTCACCAGATTAAACACTAGATAACATTAATAGGAATCTAAATTCTACCATTCCACAGTGAATCTAGCCAGATTTTAAATCTTTTCAAAAGAAATGAAATTGCAGGGTAGCTAATTGAACTTATTTATAGTTGAATTAAATGAGCTCTTACATTCATTTACCCAAATCCTGAAAATTTTGACCATTTTCTTCACTTACTTAAAATACTCATATTCAAAAACCCCAGATTTAACCCTATAAAACACCAAAAAAGAACCGAAAATTTACATTGAATCATTTTCAATCATGCATGGATGTAAAATTGCAATAGAAAGAGAAACGAGCTGAACTGATCTATATTTGAGAATTTATAGTAACATTTACTGGTTGAAAGCTCAAATCTTTACACAAGAGGTTTGATTCAACAAAACCCTAATCCAATAATGAAGCCCCTCTCCCTAAGACCCAATAACAATTACCTCTCAGCCACTGGTCCTTTGCTATTCCTCGAATCTCGAAAACCCTTTCTTCAATCCTCGAATCTTTTCGGCGAAGTAACAGACATAACCAAAAATAAAGGGAAAAAAAACCCTAAATCAATTAAGGATTAATATTTGTCAAAAATAAAAAATAAAAAAAATTAATCTTTTAATTGGAATTTTTTAAAATTCGGATCAGAAGAAAAATAAAATAAAATAAAGAAGAGCGAGAGAAGTAAACGAGTTGGCTTTTTGGAAGTTTCAGTCGTTCCTTCTCGCTACCTTTAAAGGGCTCTTGCTTACCTTGGAGAACTATTAACCGTTGGATGTTGGATTTAACTTAGATCTCAACCGTCCGTTTTTGGCGTGCGGATTTAGCACACAGTTAAATCTATCAAGTAACAAATAACGCGGGTTCTTTGGGGAGCGATCATACGATTACCGACGAGGAGGATGGCACGGTCACGGTTTGATCTTATCGGAGGAATTTTGAGTTAAAATGATGACGTGGTAAAATTGTATCGGTTGATATTACTCGAGTGAAGTTTGCATTTTGCACTTTGTATCTGGAAGATACTAGAAACATCAATCACCCACACTAACGCGGTTTTAACTTGTGGGAGATAATGACAAACTATGACAACCATTTCCTTTTATTTGTGCACAATATTTATGTATGAATTTTTTAAAAAAAAAATATTTATATTTTATATTTATATTTAAATATAAATATATTGCTATAAAAATATATAATTATATTCGACGTTTATTATCAAATCTAGTAAAATAAATGATTGAAATAGGGAACAATCATCAAGTATTCATCCATCCATAAGAAAGAGCAATAGAAAGGGGATCTAACAAAAATTTTAAGTCTGAAAGCAAAATTTAATGTATATTTTACCCCAACATTTTTATTTTTTTAAAAAATATTTATGTCTCATACTTGTGTACGGACATAAATATAAGAATATAACCCTCCAAACATATAAAAAAATCTTAACAAAATAAACATACTCATGCCAGATACAAACTCAAATCCGGACACTCAATCCAAATCCATGTACCATAAATGCATGTATATCTAGTAGCTTATTTCTTCTCAACCTGGAAAAAAGACTCATCAGGTCACTGCATTACCACCATTTGGTCTTGGCAGAGAACCAAGATTAATCCCGGTAAGCTATTATTGCCAAAACAAAATCGCCAAATCGCACATTTGTATGCGAGAAACTGGGGGGAGGCTAGTTGACGACATCGACGACCAGCTTGCGAGATTTGAGAACAGACCACCTCAAGCGCCGGTAGTAAGCAGCTTGGAGTAGTGCCAGCGATAATACGAATATCCATTTAAAACCCATCTGCATTAGATTACAGAAATATCAGAAACAAATTTGTTAAAACAAGGGTCTTTAAATGATACCATCGCTTAATACAAACCAGCTTCCTTTCTTCCATTTCCGGTTCTGCTGCCCATGACAAAAATGTCACCACATCTTTCCCCATCTGTAACAATACGGAAGAGTGAGCCATGCAAACACTTCCGAGGGTTTTCGAAACGATAGGCAAAATATGAATGAAACAGAAAGTAGAAACCAACCTGAGCTTCAGTTGCAGGGGTTCCATCTTCATACTCCACAGCATCATCAATAAGCATTTTAGGCATGGCAATTGCTCCCCCGGGGAAGTAAGGGTTATAGTGTAACCCTTCTCGGATCTACAAAATTGGGAATGATCACTTGAGGTATTACCCTCAATTAAAAATCCTCAAAGTGGAACACACACACACACACATGCGTAGCCTGCTAATAGTACAACCCGGTGTAAATGCACATGCCAGACATGCATACAACGGTTATTTTCAACAGAAAAAACTATGGCCCAGCAGAAGCAAATGCTTAAATTCAGAACTATTTACATTAGACAAAAACGTGATGAAAACGGTGGTTAACTTGGACCAGACATGAAGACCTGAAAAACTTCATC
>JBBYHO010000021.1:2867802-2881299 GCA_038382025.1 Adansonia gregorii
AACGTTTTATTTGCTTTTGACAAGAGATCTAAGTCCTGAGGTTACGAAATCACTGGTGTAACATTAATACAACTTCGTTATAATTGATGCTTTTTCTTTTCAGAATGGCTCTGCTTATTATGTAACATGATTTTGTTGATATAGTTTTTCACTGGGACATCATGTATTTCTTGTCAGAATGTTGCCAAAGACTTCCAGAATGATCAGGGCCATCATATTTTCCACCATTTTTACGACTTATATTTTTCACAGAATCTTTTTGGGAATTCCAGGAAAACCATTTTTGAGTCCAACCACAAAACAATTAAAGTAAAAGCCAATTTTAATTCACCAGAGATCCACGGCAAGAATCCTTATATTTATCGGATAAAACGGCATGTTCAAGGTCATGTCCAAGATAAGCAACAAGTACTTAATATGTCATAGTTCTAGCGAATGGAGCTTCTCCTAAGAAAAAAAAAAAAAATCTTAGGTTTACATCCGATACTTGTGTTCAAGATACATTCAGACATAAGTATTAGATATAATCCTTTAAAGCTCCTTCCAATACATAAGAAAACTTAGAAAAAATTGAACATGTACATGTCAAACACATTACCTTTATCAATCACTCACATCCGAATTCGAGTAACATAATTGGAAGCTAAGCTATCTAAAAAAGTAGGCCGCTAAGTATAAATTTAAAATATCCAAGTGGTATATATCTTATTGAATAATAAACCATTCTCACCTAAACCTAGGAACAGGACCATGGAATTCAATTCTCAATAACTATATAATGGGATAACGTCAAAGGCACGCATATTGGTTTAATTCCTTCAAATTGGTTATGAATGACAAAATTTCTCAGCCATAACAGGAGCAAAGATATGACAATATTTCAGCTAAAGTGAACTGAAACATGTTGAAAATAAAACCAATGTTACCCAGCCAGCAACAAGAGTTCTTAATGTTGAACAAATGAAGAAACGTTTGGTCTGAAATTTGAAGTTAAACTAAACCAAACCAGACAATATACTAATGAACATAAATAATGAGCAAATCCCACTTTTACGGTAAAATAGATCTTCTGGTTGGCCTACTCCAACAAACAAGCGGTTTCCTATAATTGCTTCAGAGCAGAGATTTTTGTTTTCTATTCAAATAATCAAATGATGCCAGAACCTTGGCAATATTGAAGCTAACTATGTCCGATACATATTCGTAAGATCCTCCAAATATTAGGAAAAACTTAAAAAAAATAAACACATATACCCTTATAGCACTAATCCTCGACTCCGAGTAACATAGACTAATACCAAACAGTACACTCTAGGTGGTGATCTACTATGCCTAAGAAGCTCCGTAGCGCTCAAAGAGATGACATTTGAGAGGGCATCTCCAACTAGATGTTCTTGGTGCAGTTTTGCAGTAGAAAGGAGTTTCTAAACTTTTTGACTTGCAAAATAATTAAATCAAAGAGAAACAAAATTTATTTTGAACCTATTCATTTCCTTCAAAAGAGAGTTACATATCAAATAATTGCAATAAAATGTTCGCAAAGAACATGACCATTAAAGGATGGCTCCGCAAAGATGTTTATGGTTTCAATCATATTGAAGAATACGAGTATCTGAACTATGAAGTGTGCACTTATTTTGCTGCATTGAGAGACTACAAAAGTATGCATCCAAATACAAAGGTATATTCAGTTAGGAAAATAAAAAAAATTTGTTCTAAAAATTATCATTTCATCTCAACAAAACCTCATCAAAGATACAAAGTTAAAGTGTATGACTTCATTACAATCTTCAACCTCTCTGTTATTATGTTCTTCACCATGATTGTTAGAAAGAACCAGATAAAATTAAGCCCACTCTCCCCCCCCCCCCCGCTCAAACATCTTCCATTATCATAATTTCTTCTCCAATTTAGCCTTTTTCTCTTTAAACAACTCAATCCACAAATTAGAAATCCACAATATACTAAGAGCAATGGCTGTAACAACAACACACATCCAAGAAATCCAAAGCCATCTGGGAATCACATTATCGGCTTTCCCACTTATATAAAACATCCCCATTTGGTACACAAAAAATGGACCAAAAATCCCTCTAGCAACACTATAAAAGGCACAAAAATAAGGGGATAAAAACGCATACACCTTTGCAGCCAACTCGTCATCGTGCCTCCTAACAGTCGCCAAAGTCCAAACATTCTGGCAAAAGCTGGTAACTTCAGCTAAAATCAAAAGAATGAGTATTGCATACGAGCCATGGAAGACCAGGTAGCGGCAAGTAATGAAAACAAAGAGAGTGGCCAAATGATGGCCAATGAAAAGGATGTCTGAAGGGAAGAAAATAATGTAGTGAAGGAGATCTGTAAGGAAATAAGCAATGCTATAATCCAAAACTAAATTCTGGGTTTTTGTGTTTGATGAAGAAAAGCCACAATTTTGGTCCGAAAAGATTGCGAAAGTGGCTAAGAAAACAGCTGGAGTGCCATGGAAGAGAGAGATAAAGCAAGAAGAAGCTTCAGGGCGGACCTTGGGACTCCAGCTACGGAAAACAATGAAGTAAGCAATCAAATATAAGATCAAAAACATAGAGAAAAACAAAGGAAGATTTGTGATTGAAAAGACAGGGGGAGTTTCCATTGAAATTCGTTTTTCTTTTTTCTTCTTTCTGGTTTGGACACAGGAGAAAAGGAAGGAATTTTATAAGAATTGTGGCGTTGGTTTGGGTTTGACTTTGGGAATGGTTGGTGGGTTAGGTAAAATTCGAAGGTGGCTTCTCCGGTTGTACTAATCGACGATTATTGAGAGATTCAAAGAAAGAAAGAAAGAAACTGGTAGGAAAAGGCGCTTCCAGATTCCAGACGGATAGAAAAAGATGGGCGACACGTTTTTTAAGAACCAATGTTTCATGAGAGCTACAGTAATCCGCGGATACTGTACGATTTTAGTCAGACTTGAACATAGATGTACCGTAGCCGATCTTGTTTCAATGGATTTTTTTTATTCTTTTGATGAAGTGGGAAATAAGAGCAGGTGAAAACTAGCCCATGCCATTGATTTATGTCTAGTTATTTTTAATATGTATATATATATATAATTAATTCATATAATTTTTTAATTTTTTAATGTCAGATATTTAATAAATTTTAAAATATGATTTCAATACATCCCTTCTGAAAATAAAAATATTTCTATGGTTTTAAGAAAAAAAACAATAGGATAAAAGGCTTAATACCTTTTGTTTCTTTATATTATTATGTTTATTATTTCCATGCTAAAAAATTCTGTATACTAGAAGTATACTGATTATGTAATCTTAATACTAACAAAATTTTAAAGTTTTAAAAGAAAATACTTATTAAATTTCGGTAAGGACAAAACTAAAGCTTTCTTAAAACGTGTAGGAGTAATTACATAATACTAAAAAATAAAAAGGATTTTAGAATTTCAGTGGGGGAGTTGCTCCCTCGTGCCTCCTTGCATAATATTTTCTACTTTAATCCCTAAAACCAAGGCATGAATTTTAAAGAATTAATATATTTCTCTATTAGATTTTTTTAGTCCTGGACTAGTCTTAAGTACACAAGCAGGTCTCAATCTATTTCACCTTCCTCTGCATCATTGACGGGATTTGGAACAATAGGCGGCTCACCATCTTCTTCCTCCTCATCCTGTTTCATGTACAAGCCCAGCTGTTCCAAGGGGTTGCTGCACCCGAACTTGAAACTACCCAAGCCCTCCGGAGAATGATCCAAGCATGTCCCGTCTGCTGAGCTTGGCAAAGTCTCGGCTGGGGCAGCTCTAAGCATTTCTAAGTCTTCAAGAAACCTAGAATTCTCATTGATTTCGATAGTCTTTTCCATCTACAACACACCAGAAAATGTGGATATTAAGTCCACAACGACAAGGGTGCTAGATAGTTAAAATGTCAGAACAATGCATTCGTTTACCTTCAGCAATGCCTGTCGTGCGGCTTCCCGCTCGAGCTCCCCCTTCCGTCTAGCCTCAGCTGCAGCTTCTGCTTCAGCTCTTCTTCGAGCATCTTCAGCAGCCTTGGCTTCTGCTTGCAACCGAGCCTTTTCTGGCCAATGTCGACAAAAATTGTTGTTCAAATATGCAAGATGTAAATAAGCAAACTTGTCCATTTTTGAAACATATGTATTAACTTGTACAAAACTGCACGTTGAAAACAAAGAAACACTAGATTAAAGTTTGAACCTTTCTTCCTTCGCTGTTCTAGTTCCTCTTTCTCTTGACGCAATTTTTCAGGGTCCCCCTTGTCGTCCTAATCCATAATTTTTTTTTTTTTTTTAAAAAAGCGCTTAGAAAATGTATAGGCATATAGTAAGTTCCAGGAACCCGACTTTTCAACTAACCTGTGTAAGCGTCTTCTCTCGAGCTTTTAGAATGGTATCAGCAAATCGATTCTTCAATAAAGCAGCCCTAGAGAGTTTCTCAGGAGAAATCCGTCTCAGTTTGAGCACTATCCCCTAGATTTTTAATGGGATAGACAGTGAGACACAACTCTAAAACAAAAACAACTTGTTTTCCTTCCATAATCTTCATTGACCTTACCATCTTGGTGACTATCTGACTCAATAGAACTTGGCTTTGGCTGAGAAGTCTGCTCAAGCTGATTCACCCTGTCCGTACATTCTGCATTGAGAATATAATTAACAAGCCTTAAATGCAAGGAAGTATTTATTATTTTATGGCTTTGCCATTCAAGCAAGAACATAAGTATACGACCATCTCTCTCTTCATACTTGTTAAAAAAATACAAATATTAAAACTTAGTCACTCACGTTTTACATGAAGAAAATTGTCAACACTTGTCTTTTCGTCTACCTGAGCCCCAGAATCTCCGGCTTCCTGTACCCGAATGCAAGGTTAGATGGTAGTTAAAAAGAAATCAAGGCCACCTGAAACTCCTTGGGACAAGGTAAAATTTTATAGTGGATCAAACAACACGGTATTATTATTTTAAACCAAATAGAACCAGTACACACCTTCAGTGCATACACGGAACTTGCAGCTCTAGCACCATCAGATTCACTGTCAGAAGAACTACCAGAGTCTGAATCTGCAAAGATTACAAAAGAAAGCAGCCATGGGAATGGCATCTGGCAACATAAGACATGGTTGCACTATACAGAATTTAAATTAAAACAAATAGTAAACATGAGAACCCAAAGAAATCAACTTGAAAAACACTAGCATTACCCAGAGAGAGAAGTGAATACATAAAGGCAATCAATTTACTATGTGTGTGGGCGGGACTCAAAAAAGAGTTATTTACCAAAACAAGAGTTTGTCCCCAACCAGTTTATCACAAGCAACAAAAAGTGACCAGATTAGCAGATATGGTAAGGAAGCATGAAAGTAAAGAATCCATTCTCTTTTCCTACAGTGAAGCATCTCTACATATGTGGGCTAGTAGGAAAAATGCGCAACACCGAAAACACATAATGTGGATCTAATACAATGCGGGGAACTAAAGATTCATCATTTACTGAGAAAAACAAAATGCATGATGCATACGAAAAGAAAATGAGAGGAAAATGCAATTACCTCTAGGGCTACTTAAACTAACAGACTTTATGCTTCTATGGCCTGCATCCTTCACTATCTCCACAGGCGGACAGCTTGATATGGGAGGCTCATTTCCCCCAATGTCAACATCCACATCAGACTGGTCATTTCCTGCTATTCAAAAAGACAAGCAGAAAACAAATAAGAAGGAAAACATAGCTCAGAAGCAGGAAAAAGACAGACAGGAAACAAGTCAGAAGGCGGGATACTAAGCACAAGGATTAGAAAGATGACCTTTGCCTTGTTGCATGGATGAATTACTCAGTCCAGATACATGCAATAGCTGCTACAGAAAATTTCCCGAAAAGCAAACAAAAGTAAATAAAATTTAGAAGTAGGTAGCCACTCTGCAATATTATATATATATATATATATATATATAGATATATAGATATATTTTTGAAGCATCAAAAAGAAAGCAATGATACTGATTTTCAGCCTTTATAAGGTGAGGACACGTACCTCAATTTCACAAGGTTCAGCTTACGTTTGGGTTTTCGGTTTCTCTTGCAAATAGTCATCTAATAGCCTCTGCAAGGTGAACAAGGTATCATCACTGAGATCATCAATATTAATCTCAATTTCTTCCTCTCCAGGTTCCCTTCCATTTGAACTGTGCTCCCTCAAGAAATCAATGATAGGCATAGGCATTTCAGCAAGCAAAGATTCCAGTCGTCTGCCTAGATTGTGCTTTTCCTCATCTGTCATTCTCTTTAAAGGCTCCTTTATAATTTCTTGGGTCACTGAGGTTGTCTTCCTCTTTTTTGCAGGAGGCATTGTCTTAGAAGTTCTATGTCCTCGGCAGGAGCTTTACCTTGTACCAACTGGGTACCAATAACTGGTAACTTCTTCTCAATATTTTTCCACCTCACCTCAAAAAACTTGTCAAGGGTATCAGCCATAACATGGGCATCATTTCCAGGGGGGTTATAGGTCATTGCATTACTGAAAGTAAGCCTCACATCAGCATGAAACTCCAAGGGGCTTGCATATGCACCTGACGCTATCTTCTTTTTAATTGTTCCTAGATCCATTGGGTGCTTTATAACTGTAAAGTAATATGGAATATTCAACTTCACTATATCTACCGGTTGGTTGACCCACCCGTACTTATGGCCCATTAATCGTTTTAGAAGAGCCTCACACTGCTTCATCAACGTAATATTTGAGGTGTTTGCCGCTGAAGCATGTTTAGCAGACTCAGATTTTCCTGAAAAAGACCGATTAAAGCCGCGTGCCTTGCCACTCGATGGATTCCCTTTCTTCGCAGGTCTAGAAGCCATCATGGATGATCTCTGAAAATCATGTACATGAGGTAAATTTTGTCCATTGCTACAACTAAGAATATCACTGGATGATGACATGGTAACCCCATTTGTCCTTTGCGACTCAACTTTTTCCTTCAGCATCTGACTCTGCTCCAATTCATGTCTCAACCTATGCATCAAAACCTTTCTTTCAGACTGCAACATTTTCGACAGTGAAAGCACTTGTAAATTGACACCAAAAGTGTCATGTTTCTCAGGGTTCAAACTGATGCATTTTCTCTTTGGCGCACTAGAATCTTCTGAAGCAGTAATCTCAGTATCAATTCGTCCTGAGCTACCAGATCCCTCTGATTCACCAGGAGGCTCATATGGGCCACAATAATACTCTCCAGCAAATCTATCACCCTTTGCCAACATCTTATAGCCAAAAAACACCCTTTTTTTTTATTTCCCTTTATTCAGTGTAATGCAGCTGCTGGCTTAATACTCCAAAGATATCAATCATACGAGCAAAATTATCCCATCTGATTTCATGAGTAACTTTATAGCCACCCTTTAAATACAACTACTAAAGGTTGGTAAAAGTTTTGAGCAAGTTTAGATCATCTCTTATGTGCATTTACCCAAATATAAAATCTTTAGCCATTTTGTTTACGTTTTTGAACTACCCATCTTCTGAAAGACCCAAATTCACCAGATTAAACACTAGAGAACATTAACAGGAATGCAACTTGTCCCATTCCAGAGTGAATATGTTAAGAATTAAATCATATCCAGTGATGCAAAAGAAATTAAATTGCATGACAATTAAGTGAAGTTATTGATAGTTGAATTGAATCAGCCCTTACATGCATTTACCCCGATCCTGAAATTTTATCCATTTTGCTTATGCTTATTAAACTACCCATCTTTAAAAACCCCAAATTCATCAGATTAAACTCTATAAACAACACAAAAAAAAATCACATATAATAATTTTCGATCATGCATGGGAAATTTAAAATTGCAAGATAAAGAGAAACTAGCTTACTGATTTATATTCGAAAATATGGTAATAACATTTACTAGTTCAAAGCTCAGATCTTTACACCGGAATACGTATGCTACAACAAAATCCTAATCTAATATCAAACCCCGACCCTAAGACCCAAACCCGGACCCAGGAAACAATTTTCACAAACCAATAACAATTACCAGTCTCGCATTGCTCCCTCGCTGTTCCTCCAATCTCGACAACGCTCTCTTCAATTCCTTAAATCTCTTCGGCGACGAAGTAGAAGAGAAACCAAAAAAAAAAAAAACACTCTAGATCGAGAAACCCCCGAGCAATTAATAATAAATATTCTTAAAAATAAGACAAATAAATATTTTATTGGAATTTTTAAAAATTTGATCGCTAAAACTTGTTAGCGAGATTAGCCAAAGGGTTCAACGAGTTCTCTCCATTGAAAAGGCCTTTTGCTTGCTTTCGAGAAGTTATGACCGCTGGATTCAGGATAAATGTGACCGCACGATCAGAGTTAATATCGATCTAGGGTGTGTTAACATGGTGACGTGGTGGAATTGTATTGGTTGACATTAGTACAGTACAGCGGACGTGGGTTTTGACTTTGATTTGTCTTTAGAAGGAACACGAAACATCAATCAATCACATTTGAGGTAATGAAAAGATACCCTCAGGTATATGCTAAGAAGCAACTACCCCCTCGATGATCCAATTTTCTAAATTACTTTTGAATAAAAAAATATTTGTTAATATTTTAATATATCTTACATTTTTTTATTATTTAAATCGATTTAATTTAATTTATAAATATTTTAATATAAAGTAATTAATTATTTTTTTAATTATCAAACAATGAAATATTAAAAAAATTTAATTTTTGATGTATTTTAAATTATAAAAACTTTATTTTATATCTAATTAATTTTAAATTCTATAGCATAAAACAAAAACCTAACCTAAAACAAATCTAACTTTTACCCATTTGTTTTCTACTCCTAGTGAAATCTTTAACACTGTTCAATTTAATTTAACAATTTTATTCGTAATTTTCCAATTCAATTTAATTTAAGAATCTTCTTCACTATGTGTGTTCAAGACTTGGGTCAATCTTTTATTAGAGCCCAAATACATTGGGTCGTCTTCTTTCGTTCTCACGTTCTTAGGCCATTTCATACAACTCTAACAAAACGTCATAGTCTTACCCAAAAATAATAATAATATCTCATAAAAATTAAAAATTAGGTCACTGTTGAAGTGATTAGTGGCTCTATATTATTGACGCTGCATCGCATGCCTATCCATCTTTATTGGAGGAATTGCTTTAATATAATGAAATAAAAATAGATCGACTGTTTATATTTTAAATAATATTTATATTTTTATATCATAATTATATTTAAAATATTATATATATAAATTTTAATATATTAATGATTTATAATATATAATTTTAAAATATTTATATATATTTTAACATTATTATTATCTTTTTATATTTTATTTATGCAATCACGTCTAATGTTATCACTGTCAATGAAAGTGTAAGCCCATCCACTAGTAAAAAGCACAGTAAATGTTTGCATCAAAACAAGAAAGAAAACAACAGAAAGAGGGGAAAAAAAAGGCACTTTGTAGTATTCATTTAGACTCCCATAATAATTAAATATTTATTGATCTTTCCATCAAATTGCATAATAAAAAAAATGAAATATGAAATTCCTTTGTAAATAGGTTTCTTAATTTAAATAAAGTAAGCAATGCACAATTTTTAGTAAAAGTTGTAAATTTTATCATATTTTTTATTTTGAAAAAAAAAATTCAAATCTTCCTCTTTAAATGTGAATATATACATATATATGTATATATATATATATATATATGCACACACATCATATGAAGGTAGAAAATATATCTATGAACACAAGGTATTTTTAAAAGTAATTTAAAGCTAATTATCCAAAATTTATTTTTCTATGATCCAAATTTTACTTTTACATATATTTTTGAAAATTATATTTTTTATTATTTGCATCAAATTTTTTAAAATTTTTTCTATTATTTGATTTTTTTTTTTTGAAAAATCTATATTAACATGAAAAATACCAATCCCTAGGCTTAAGGGATAGATTATTTTTTATTTGCTATAAGTTCATTTTTTGAGGAATTTTAGGTAGAAGATCAATATACTTTTGTTTTTAATTTTTATTCAAATATTTGTATTCGTAAATTAATTCTTTACAAATTTATGATTACTCCTTTTAAAATATAATTGCATGAATTTAAATTTTAATTTTTTTCAATAAACCTAAAAAAAATTAAACTATTGAATTAAAATTTTATAGATCAATATTTTTTTGTAAAATAAATACAAAAGAATATAAAAAATTATTTTAAAAAACGTTTTGGGTAAAAACAAACATGCTTAACTTTTAATTTTAGTAACTAATAAATTTAGGCAGCAACAAAAATGGCAGAAGTGGTTTGATGATGCCATGTTTGACGTGCAAAAGAAAAAGAAACAATGAAAGAATTGGTAAAAAAGGACACTTGACATAGACATTTGCAATTCCTCAACTCTCATTGGAGGACACCGCTGCAAAATCACAGGACGGGACGACTCTCCCAAACCCCTTATTTGCATCCAATTACGATTCTCCACGTGACATCGCAAATCTGTCCCAAAGATCCGCTCCTTCTATCACACGATCCACGCGTCCTCTTAACGTACCATCATCAGTTCCCATCAGTTCTCAACTGACCCCAATTTCATCCCCGCGCGTGCTTACACTCTTATTGCTAATCAAACACCTCCGTGCTCCACTTCATATCATCGATAATATATATTTTTTAATTAAAATAAAATAATTAATTAATAAAATAAATAAATAAAAGTAATATCTAATCAAATTTAAATGCATGCTTTCGTAGCTAGATGGATAAATTTTCTGATATATTTAGTTCAATTTTCATTAAACACTTTAATAAAATTATGTGTGGGAGTTCATCCCATGAACGCAATTGTTTTATTTTAAAAGAATTTATCACTAAATAAAATCTTTTTCAATTTTATTTTTAAAAATTATAATATAAAGTAAATAATATCATATGATTAAATAAATGTGCTATAACATTACGTTTTATTAAACATATTATAAAATAATTTTAGGTAAAAATATCATTAACTTTTCATGTTTGGGCTAAAAAATTATTTAGAAAACTTTAATAATCAAATGATAAAAGTGAACAAGACGAAAAATCATCTAAAGTTAAATAATAAAATATAAAAATTTATTTCGACAATAAATTATAAACATTTAGCTTCAAAATAGTTTGCAGTACGGAAAAATATCAACGTTTGCAATGCACGCTCCAATGAAGGAAAAGTGGATGTGACAGTCAACTGACCTTACTCTTTCATAACAAATGAAAAAACACCACGTGTTATTAATCTGGAACCTACCCATAAATTTTCTCAGGCAAATAAAAAAAAAAAAACCGAAAAGGCCGAAAAAGAAGGCCACTCCACTTCATACAGAATATTGATGCGGTCTCCCGAGGTACGGCCACGTGTGTCCGCTTTTTACGGAGTTCCTGACACGTTCTTATTTTTCATCGGCTGACATAAGGGGCCAATCACAGACTTTGGACACGCCGAAACAGTAACTTTTTCCCCCTCACGGGCCCAATGGGTTTCAACCAATCACATCTCGTCGCTGTTTCAAGTGTCGCCCTAGGACACGTGGACTCCTCAGATGTTGGACACGATCGCTGCCGCTATGATTAACAGTTCATCTCCGGTAAAGCCTAAGCCCCTTAGAATGAAAAAAAGAAAATAGAAAGAGAATATAAAATCCAAAAGAAAATTTAAGATAAAACAAAGAGGGTTTGTTTGGGGTTTTTTTTATTTTTTTGAAGGAGAAATGGAGGGTCGAGATCCGTGGAGCGTGCTAAAATGCGCCGGGGGTCTGCAAGATAAGACGATAATCAACCGGATAATGCTCAGGTTCCGGCCGATTGCTCCAAAACCGGTGATCGGAGACTCAGTTTCTGGTGAGATTATGTTTGGTAACAAGAACTTGGTTGTTACTGGCAAGAGAACAAAGAGAAAATACGTTAGGGTTTG
This sequence comes from Adansonia gregorii, assembly GCA_038382025.1. NCBI lineage: Eukaryota > Viridiplantae > Streptophyta > Magnoliopsida > Malvales > Malvaceae > Adansonia > Adansonia gregorii. The sequence goes on from JBBYHO010000021.1 coordinate 2,879,787, forward strand.
TAAGAAAAATAATAGGAGAAAAAGAATCCTGGATGAAGCAAAAGAAGATAACGATGGAAAGAAGGTATCTGTTACTTTACAGTTGATGCCAGAGAAAGCCGATCTGGAGAAATCAATGGTTGTTGAAAGGTCATGGGCCGGTAGTGATGATCTGGATCGAACGGTAGGTAATAATTATCAATTTCAGGACCCACCATCGCTGCGGTTGAAGTTGAAGAAGGTGGTTGCAGCGGATGACGTGGCGGTGATGGGTTTGTTGGATCAAGCGGCTTTGATAACCTCCCCAGGGAGGAGGGTGACGTTTGTGGAGTCTTGGGTGACGGTGGAGAGCGTGATGGACACTTGCATGGATGAAGGAGAGATGGTGAACTGTACGGACGTGGAGAAAAAGATGAATCTTAAGAAAGACACGTGTCCCGGGTTTTTATCAGATGGGTTGAACCATGTTTTTTGGGTTAACCAAGCTTACAAAAACTTGGTCTGCCGCGCGGACGAGGAAGGGGCCGAAACCACCGTGAGGTTGGTGGTGAAAGACGGGTTCAAGTTCCCACACGGTGCATTTTCATGCCGTGTAGGCTTACAGTACGGCGACGGAAAGACTAAAAAGAAGCACTCAAAAATGGTCCCATGCGATGTATGGAAGATGAGCTACGGTGGATTTGCATGGAGGCTCGATGTTAAGGCTGCTCTCAGTTTGGGGCTCTAAACAAGGGAAAAAAAAGCAATGGAACCATTTCCATCCCTTTTGCAGGTAATTTAAACACTTGTTTTCAAAATAATTTGCATAACAAATCAAGAAAAGAAAATATAAAACAATAAAGGTTAAAAAAGAAGTTATAAATTCGTAGTTTTGCTTGTGTGGGATATTTTATATATATATATATATAGTTATAAGGATTAGAGTATGAAGGAAGAGATTTATAATGTATTGGTAAAGAAAAAAATAACGAGAAAATCTAGTATATCAAATAATAGCAACGTGGTAGGTTTTGTTACACTTAAAGTTTTAATGGAGAATAATTATTTTATGTGTCGTGTTTAAATTGCCAATTCTAAAGTTTATAATGGGCCACATTTATGTAGGAGCTCATAAATTTACACAATATAGTGTATGCTTTATTTAGGGTTAAAAGCATAAAAGGTGAATATCGTAAGAATAAAGCTTAATTTAAGTAATTCATATATATTTTTTAATTGATCGATATAATTCAATTGATTGAGTATTTGATAATACATTGACAAAAGTCATGATTAGAGTCTTACTAAGTCTTTTCTAAATCCTATGGTTTGTCTTGATCTTGGATGAGGATAAACTCTCCCTACCTAAACCAAAAAGGTACAGGGTTTAACTGGACATTTCATATGTCTTCTGGATTTTTGTATGAACTTCTAACTTTTTTTTTTGTGGGTTAAGTTTTGGTCTATGCTTAGGAATCATAGATTAATACGATTATAGATGTTTGATTAAAATCGAATAACTCGTGTATTATAATTAAAACGAAAGGCAATAACA
>JBBYHO010000021.1:2887996-2906516 GCA_038382025.1 Adansonia gregorii
CTTAGATGCAACCAAATCTAAGCATATCAAACAATATCCAATATTTAATAATGAAAGATCTCACTTCCCTTTCTTTGTGATATTTGTTATTTAATCATGGTATTTCACTTTGGCATCTCGTGAAATCCAATCATTATTAGGAGAAGCAAAGTTCTAAAAATATTTTTTCAACAAAACATGATCTATGCTGTGCATGGAACATGAATTTAAAGATTTATATATAATATGACATATATTATATATAAATAAAATACGTAAAACATTAACCTTTTCTTTATGCAGTATGAGTTATCAAATTAGTAGTTATCAAGTTTAAAAATTTTATAAATTTAATATCAGATACTCGAATCATTTATATGCATAATTAAATTATTTTATCCTTTAACGAATTGAAAAGAATTTTATGTACATACATTAACCTTTTTCTATGCTATAGTTAGTAAATCAAAGTTTACTATTTGAGCAAATTTAATATAGCATCAAATTATTTAGACGTCTATTTGATTAATAAAAAAGGGATCGGGGTATGTAATCGTACTGGATCGGAGTGAAACAAAAATCTTTTATTACTAGTATCATTTTCTTGGAAAGTAGAATTGGTGTGGGGCGAGATGAGAGATTTTGAGAAGAAAGGTATGTTATGTGAAGATTAGAATTATTTGTAGGTTGGATCGTAATTTAAATTCTTTAAATTTTTTTTGTTTAGATTTAAATTGGGTTTGATTTGATCCGACTTAACAGTTTGAATTATTATTTATAAATTAATAAAAAATTAAAAAATATTATACTAATATTTATATATTTTATATTATTAAATTTAAATAAAAATATTTTTTATTGTTAAATTATAATTCAGGGTGAGCTTGCCCAAATTTAAAAAAAAATTACCTTCAAAGCCTAGCCTAGATGAAAGGCCCAACCTATGGATAGGTTTAGCGGGGATTGGAGAATTTGAAAATATTATTGAGTTTAAATTATGATCAATTTTTTTTTGTTATAATCATATTTAACACATTATATAATTATAGAAATTTTTGTTGGAATATTTTTAAAGTAATGTTACATAATAAATGAAGGTGTTTTTTTTTTTTTCTGTTAAAGATAAGAGACAACACATCTCAAATCATAGTGATTTCAAGATGTCTAGAATCCTATGTAACCCATACTCAAACACACTTAAAATGCCGAGGTGGAATCTGTAAAAACACCCATGCTCACCTTCTCAAAATGAAAGGTTATATCTTCAATTATTAAAGAGTTATTTCCTTTAGTTATGTATTAAGAGTGAAACCTTTTTGCTCTTCATTGAGCATTGTGACTATCTAAATATATATATCTATTTGGATGATTATGTCTATAAAACATACATTTATTTGCTTAAAATAGGATTTTTAATTTTGGAAGACGATATAAAAGATCAAAGAAGTTTTTTATAGAAGTTTGATAGTTTTACCACATAAGATTGAATTAATTTCGTTAACACAAAATGCCATAAATTATAAAAATTTATTGTATTCTCAAATTGCATACCTAATTTTTGATAATAAAATTTTAAAAAATTTAACGACATTATAGCCTTTCTTAATTTTTCATGACTTTCTTAATTCCATATACTAATAATTTTATTATGTTAATAGTGTATATTTGTTTCGTATTTATTTTTTATCATGTTTTGCATTATATTTTTAAATTTTTAATATTTTATAATTATATTATTTTTAAAATTATCAAATATAATTTGAGTGTTTAACGAAGGAAGAAACAGTATGTACTCTTTAAAAAAATGAGTTTGGGCCACTAAGAAAGTACATAGCCCAATACTGATTAGGCCGAGTCGGCTCATTGGTTAAAGAAACAAGAGAATCTAAATCTTTGATTTCTTGATCCATCACTGGTAAACATCGGTTGGGTTTGAATTTTTTTAAGTTGAATTTTGAATATAATTTTTTTTTGTTAAATTTAAATTTGTTTGGTTAGATTAAAATTATTATTTAATAATAAAAAATTATTTTAATTTAAATTTAATTATAAAAATATATATTAATGTAAAATAAATTTTAATTTTTTTATTAATATTTAAAGGAATAATTTCAACTTTCAGATGCAATCCTGTAAAAAATTTTCTCAATCCAATCCGACTCGGTTGTTTGGCATTTTATTTGTCTGTTCTGTGTATAATTTTGTAGGCGGGCCGCATCATAATTCACGTTTGAATACGCCACCGTCTTCTTGTCATCTCAATCGTGTCGATGTTTCCCACAGAACACAAACTCAACGCCCAGAAAACTCAAAACAAAATTCTCAAACAGAAAAAATGTCTGAGCCAAGCAAAATGGATCAAAAACAACCAACAATCAACCCCAAAAATGGCTTCAACTGGAAGACCAGAACTTTCCGTAGCTTAAGGCCACTCATTAAACTCCCTCCCGAGCACCTTCCTATAACTGTAACTGCCTATGCTTTCTCTCTTCATGCCAACTTTCCATGGCCTGACTCGGTTGCTCTGATTGACTCAGCCACCGGCCAGAGGATCACCTACTCCGAGTTAATTCCCATGATAAACTCGCTTGCTTTTTATCTCAAAACTGTTATCAAACTATCCAAAGGAGACGTCGCTTTTGTTCTCTCCACAAATTCAGTTCAAGTCCCTATTCTTTACTTAGCTCTGTTTTCCATCGGGGTCGTAGTTTCACCTGCCAACCCACTCAGTACTGTGTCAGAAATTTCACGCCAAGTCGAGTTATCAAACCCATTGATAGCTTTTGCATTAAGCTCAACAGCCCACAAGCTCCCCAAGCTTCGTTTCGGGACAATTCTCATTGACTCCCTTGAGTTTAACTCAGCTATGAAAAAGAAACCAAGGTTTAATGATCAGGAAATCAAGCGAATTGAAGTGAATCAATCCGATTTAGCTGCCATCATGTATTCTTCAGGAACAACTGGGAATATCAAAGCAGTAATGTTGACTCACCGGAATTTAATCTCAATAATTACCGGCTATTACTCTGTTAAAGAAGAAACAAAAGCAGCGGTGGTTGTGCTTTACACCATACCGCTTTTTCATGTGTATGGGTTGTATTATACTGTGAAATCTGTTGCGTTAAGTGAGACAGTGGTGGTGATGGATCGTTTCGATGTTAAGAAGATGGGGAAGGCGGTGCAGGATTTTAGGGTGCAGCGGTTGGCGACGGCGCCGCCGGTGGTGGTGGCAATGATTAAGGGCGGGGTGACGGACGGTTTTGATATGAGTTCATTGGAATTGGTAGGTTCCGGCGGTGCTCCGCTTGGGAAAAATGTGATCGAGGCGTTTAGAGAGAAGTTTCCGAACATCCTTCTTGCTCAGGTGAAAGAAAAAAAAAATTATAATTCTCATTGTTGATACGTTTCAATGGCTTCTTATTTATTATGATCATAGATATAATAAATATTACTTTGATCAATTGTGGTTGATCGCTGAAAAAGTTGAAACTGTGTCGTTATTTAAATCTTTAACTTAATTTATGCTAACCTATTTTTCTTACACTCAGTCATTTTTTCTTTAAAATATCAATACTTGATATTTGTTTTTGACTCACATTTAATTATGAATATTAAATATGATATTATATGAAAAAATTTTTAAAAATTAAGTATAATCATATAAATCACATATTCATATTCGGCACTTTGTTGAACTGTTGCTGGTGATATTTCTTGTTTCTTATTAGAACTTTGCTCAGACGCATGAAATGCTTCTTGCCATTGTATTTACATTGTTAACTTTGGCATGCCATGCAATCTGAATTTCGCAGTTCCATCTTTGTTGTTAACTACATTATCCGAACTCAGGGTTTGACGTATGTTAAAAGTTTTTTTTTTTTAATGTTTTTCCATATAAGAAAGACTATATCCTTATACTGATGATCAAACATGTCATACATAAGTTCGTACATAGATATTTTAAGAAAAATGAAAGGTTCAGGTAACTTAAGTTGTAAACCGAAGATGATGCAATTAGTAGTGATCATTGCCAAGGCCAAAACTCCACTTATTATAATTCCTGGTACATATAGGGTTACGGAATGACTGAAACGGGAGGGGGAGTTTTTGGATTTGTGGGTCGAGAAGCATGTAAGGGTTGGGGCTCAGTGGGGAAGCTCGCAGCTTATTGTGAAGCAAAGATTCTAGAACCTGACACTGGTGAAGCCTTACCTCCAGGCAAACAAGGAGAGCTTTGGCTCAAAGGACCCTCTATAATGAAAGGTTAAAATGAAAATGAAATTGTTGCTTTAGATAAGATGAATTTCACCCTTTTTTTTCTTTGCTGATTTTCAATATAAACTGGTTTTTTTGGTATTTGATCAAATATTACTTGCAGGATATGCTTCTGACCCTGAAGCAACTTCAGCTACTGTTGTAGATGGGTGGTTAAGAACTGGAGATTTATGTTATATTGATGAAGAGGGCTTTATGTTTGTGGTAGATAGGCTCAAGGAACTGATTAAATACAAGGGTTATCAGGTAATATATCTCATGATCAGTTCCAAACTATGTTGTTCTTAACATTTTATTTTTCTTAAAGCATTCGTGTCCGATGCATATCCATTCATCAATAAGAGGATATGATCATTCAAGTACGAACCAAATATATGGGAATTTTGAAAATAATTGAACTTACACCCTAGTCCGAGTAACATAGGTTCCAAGTCTTAATGAAGGGATTTTCTATTCCAGGTTGCCCCTGTGGAACTGGAACAATTGCTTCAGTCCCACCCTCAGATATCTGATGCTGCTGTGATACCGTAATTTCCATAACCTTCCAGAACTCAGTTTTTCTTGTTTAGGTTAGGATCTTGTTTCTTGTGAGAAAAAGCCAAAGTAAAATTGTGATTTAAAATTGTTAGATACCCTGATGAAGAAGCTGGCCAGATTCCAATGGCATTTGTGGTAAGGCAGCCTGAAAGCAGCAGCCTCAGTGAAGTAGAAATTATGGATTTTGTTGCAAAACAGGTTCTTTCCCCTGGCACCTTGTGGCAAACTATAATCATTTTAGGCTGTATGGCGGCGATTTAAAATTTAAAATTTAAGTTGTTTAATGGTTTCAGTTCTTTCTATTGTCCATGTATATAGTCAATATTTATTATAATTAATCACAATAGCATTCATAATATTTACAACTGTGATAAATGCGATGCAATCAAAAATATATCTGAAGACCGGAATTTACATATGTGGCAGTTTGGTATTAGACAATTTGAATGAATTAATATTCATGTTGGTAACTTGTTGGTCCATGATGTTGTTCTTCCAGGTTGCACCATACAAGAAAATAAGGCGCGTTGCATTCATTGATGCCATACCAAAGAATCCAGCAGGCAAAATATTGAGAAAGGAGCTGAGGAAGATTTCCAATACCACCCCTGCTGGGCCTTCATCTAAGTTATGATCATCTCTCTTCAATTCCTGACAGTAATGGGTATTAAAGTCGACAACTGAGCCCGTAAATAATGGGCTAATTTAGTCCAATGAAAGGGCATATTGATTGTAGAAAAAAAAACATATTTCCTCTCGTACTGTCGGAAGGAAACATCAAATGCCATCTGTTGTATATATGTCATGTTTCGTACTTCTTTTTTTTGTCAACAAGTAGATATGAACAGACACACAAATCATTAAATATGTGAAAATCTTAAATATAAATTTCATAAGTTCCATAAATATCACGTTAATGACAATGGTTTTATATATATATATATATTAAACGTGTTGTGTTTAGTTCATATGCTTGAATCACACTAGAATTCCGAAATCTAGTTATATACTTGCTAGAATTGGGCGCAGTCTAGATTCTCAATGCCCAAACAATTCGAATAGGCCCAACACAAGAGAATCAGATTGGGCGTTTTGGTCACACTAAAAATAGGCCTTTAGTTTCCTTTGAACGACAGCAGAGGTTTTGGGTATAGGCAGACAGACTTTTCCTAGTTTGGGCCTGCTTGGGTCCATCTCAAGTCTCAACCGCCATTCGAAGCTAAGCCAACATTTTCACTCGGAAGCTCTCTCCCATCTCTTTGTTCCATCAGAATCAGATTAGATCAGATCAAACGCTCCGTACTTACTGTTCAAAACCATAACTTTCAGTCTTCATTTCAAAATTCAAACCTCTTCTCAATGAATCACTGAGAAACCCAAAGAAATTCCTTTTTTTAAAAAAAAAAAATTGAATACATTGGTTCATGGATATTCTTTTTGCTCAGATACAAGCGGACCTCCGCTCGAACGACGCGCTACGCCAATCCGGCGCTCTTCTCTCGGCCCTTCAGCAATCTGCTGCTGGTCGTGACATTTCCATCTTAGCCAAATCCGCCGTAGAAGAAATTGTTGCCGCACCCGCCTCTGCCGTCTGCAAAAAGCTCGCCTTCGACCTTATTCGATCCACTCGCTTAACCGCGGACCTTTGGGATTCCGTCTCTGTCGGCATCCGTAACGACTTGCATTTCCCTGATCCCGATGTTGTCGCTGCTGCAGTCTCCATCCTCGCAGCTATCCCTTCTTATTCCCTCTCCAAACTCATCACTGATTGCAACGCCGAGATCTCTGCTTGTTTCGATTCCCCTTCCGATAACCTTCGGTTCTCCATCACCGAGACTCTAGGCTGTGTCCTCGCTAGAGACGACCTCGTAACGCTATGTGAAAACAACGTTAATCTTCTTGACAAGGTTTCAGCTTGGTGGGCTCGGATTGGGAATAATATGTTGGACAAATCCGACACTGTTTCGAAGGTGGCATTTGAATCTGTTGGAAGATTATTTCAGGAATTGGATTCAAAAAGAATGAGCAGATTAGCTGGTGATAAGCTTATAGATAGTGAAAATTCTTTGGCTATAAGGTCAAATTGGGTTTCTTCAATGGTTGACTTTGTATGGAAAAGGCGCAGAGCTTTAATGGCAAGGTCGTTGATTTTGCCGGTTGAGAGTTTTCGGGCAACTGTTTTTCCGTTAGTTTATGCAGTAAAGGCAATGGCTTCGGGGGGATTGGAAGTTATAAGGAAGATTTCAAAGGGAGCTAAAGTGAATGGGACTGCGGTGGATTCAAATGCAGAGAAATTGGTTGGGGTTTCGGACTTGATCACTCATTTGGCGCCATTTTTGGCATCTTCGCTGGAACCGGCATTGATTTTTGACGTTGGGATTAACATGTTGTATTTGGCTGATGTGCCTGGTGGGAAGCCGGAGTGGGCTTCACAGTCAATAATTGCGATTTTGACACTTTGGGATAGACAGGAGTTTGCTTCTGCTAGAGAAAGTATTGTTCGAGCTGTTGTTACTAATCTTCATTTGCTTGATCTTCATATGCAGGTGCTTATGTTTTTATTTTTTTCAATTCTTTTGGATAAATTATATAATTTTTTCTTAATGTGTGTGACCTTCATATTCAGGTGCCTATGCTTTTATTTTTTTCAATTCTTCTGCATAAATTAAATAGGGTTTTCGTAATGTTCATAAGATAGGTGTGTGGATCACAGGTATAGCGAGTAGGGATCTTATCGGTGAGGGCTTTTCATGGTTAGTTGTGAGATTGGGATAGAATAATGAAACATATCTGTTATAGTTGCATATTCTAGAGATAGTAAATAACCAGCTTGGTTTGTAGAAGGGTAGTTATTGCTTCTGCTGAATTGACTTGCGTCCATCCTCAGAAGTTTCTTTATTGCTTTTATTTTGTTGGAATTCAGTCTTTATATTTCGACTTTTCAGAAGCGACTTCTGTTTCTGAAATGAGTCTTTGTGGTTTTTGGGGCTTTGTGCTTGCTGTTGCCTATAAGATATGTCTAAGAAATAACATGTGCTAGGAATGCCAAAGGGGTGTATGATATTGTTTTGAACATGATGTAGAAAATGGCCTGATATGTTAAAATTTCAATTGAAGGGTTCATTGTTCAAGAGGCTACTTCTTATGGTAAGAAACTTGAGAGCAGAATCGGACCGTATGCATGCTTTAGCCTGTATTAGTCGGACAGCTCTATGTGTTGATCTCTTTGTAAAGGAAAGCGTTCGAAGAGGTCAGAAACCTCTTGCAGGAACTGATATAGCTTCTCTTTTCGAGGATGCTGGTGTAAAAGATGATCTTCATAATGTTACAAGTAAAAGCTTGTTCAGAGAGGAGTTGGTAGCAACTCTAGTAGAAAGTTGCTTTCAGTTGTCGCTACCTTTACCTGAACAAAAGAACTCAGGTATGGAGAGTAGAGTGATCGGAGCCTTGGCATATGGAACAGGTTATGGTGCATTAAACTGGACAGAGACAGCTTTGGAAGTGGTGGAAGTTTGCAGGCCTTGTGTTAAATGGGATTGTGAGGGAAGGACTTATGCAGTTGATTGCTATTTGAAGCTGCTTGTTCGGCTCTGCCACATTTACGATACCAGAGGAGGTGTGAAAAGAGTCAAAGACGGGGCTTCCCAAGATCAAATCCTAAATGAGACAAGATTGCAGAACTTGCAACGTGATCTTGTAAAAGATATACGTGAGGTATGTGAGATCTTATAGAGAACGTAAATTCAACAATCTCTATCTTGCAAGATTTGTTGTGCAAATAGCTTGTGTTTTGTGATATGATGTTTACCATTTTCATGGTGAAGGAATAAGTTAAAGAATTATTCTAATTCGTAAGGGTATTGAGGCATGATTTTGGCCTAACTGTTACTATTATTCTTAAGTTATGAAGATCTCTGGTCTCTTGATGTATTTTCATCTTGGTGTCTATTTGGTAGGTAAATAACCCGAGAATATGCGCACGTCTTCTTTGGGCTATTTCAGAACACATAGACCTGGAAGGTCTGGATCCACTTCTTGCTGATGATCCTGAGGATCCTCTAAACATTATTGTGTCAAATATTCACAAAGTCCTCTTCAACGTAGATCCATCTACAAATAGAACAAACAGGCCTCAAGATGTTCAGGCCGCTCTTCTATGTGCTCAGCGGTTGGGATGTCGTCATACTAGGGCTGGACAGTTACTAACAAAGGAGCTTGAAGAGTTCAGAACTAATGGCTTGGCTGATTCTGTCAACAAGCATCAGTGCCGTATGATTTTGCAGAGAATTAAATATGTCACTACCCACCAAGAAAGCAGGTGAGGTTTCTGCAAATAGCTCGATATATGAGCATGAGGCTCAAGTTCTAGATTTAAAATCACTGATGACGTAGATGATGTTTATTTAGTGTAAGTGCTTTAATGTTCCCTTCGACGGTGTGCTCTTTTAAATCTTTTGGGCTGAATTTTTGGACTCCATGTTTGGTGAAAGGCTTCGTGTTTATTGATAAAAAGAGTGGGCTATAGAAAGATCTTTCCCTTATTGAGAGATGATAATTCCATTTTTGTTGATGTATGAGTCTGCTGGCATGGTAAGCATGAATCTTGTTAAACTTAGATCCACTGAAGTATTCAACTGAAGTTGCTTCTTCCTCGTATGTTGCCGAAGCCTTAAACTGAAAAGGAAAAATAGATTTATGTTTATAATTGGCATTCTTATGAACCGATGTGAGATATAGAATGTTTCTTGTTCAGGTGGGCAGGGGTTAGTGAAGCCAGAGGAGATTACCCATTTAGCCATCATAAACTGACTGTTCAGTTTTATGATGCATCAGCTGCCCAAGATAGAAAACTGGAAGGGTTGGTTCACAAGGCTATTTTGGAGCTTTGGAGGCCAGGCCCTAGCGAATTAACACTTCTGTTAACAAAGGGAATCGACTCCACATCACTCAAGGTTCCTCCAACTGCTCATACTTTGACTGGTAGCAGTGATCCCTGTTACATTGAGGCCTATCATCTGGCAGATCCTGGAGATGGAAGGATCACTCTACATCTAAAGGTTAAAACTCTTCTTTATTCAATTTTATCTTCTGTACCTCTAAAACCCTTTTCTTTTAATTTCTATATGACGTGAGGTAACATTAGTCTGTAGATGTGCCTTAAGTGTGGTAAATAATAAGCATATTTTGACTAAAGTCAACCTCATTTCTTGAAACTTGAAACATGAATTTTTAAACTTAACCAAATATAATGCCACAGATATTGGACTTTACAGAGGCCTTGCAGGGTTCTCTCGAGTGCTTTCTAAGTTGTAAAGTAGATTCTACCCTTTTACATAGTAAAGTTTGAGTAGAAGGTTATGCACTAATGCAAGAGTCATTTGTTATTGGTTGCTTAGTGCATCACTGTCTGCATTTGCTGATTACAGGCATTAAAGTTTTTCATGCTTTTACATCAATCTATTGAAGCAGCCTTGACATATATGAGTTATGAGTCAAATCTTTTTATTATTTCCATCAGTCTGGCAAATAATTTGACCAATCAATTATGTTACATGCTACAAACCATTTTTTCTCATCAAGCACAAAAATCTGAAAACAATATCTATACTTAATACTGGTTCTTTCTTGTGTTGTGGTTCTACTTGCCATGATGGTTGGTGCCTATTAATGATATTCCCTTGGTTAATTGGTGAATTTTGCAGGTCCTTAATTTGACTGAGCTGGAGCTAAATCGTGTTGATATTAGGGTTGGGTTATCTGGTTCTTTGTATTTTATGGATGGGTCTCCCCAAGCAGTACGGCAGTTGCGTAATCTTGTTTCTCAGGTTTCTCCTCATCTTTGTAAATGAATTTTATTTTCCTCTTAACTGTCTGACTCTATGGTTTCGAATGCGCCTATTGTACCTCAGTCAGCTTCTGAGAAATTTCGTTTTATCGTGCAGGATCCTGTCCTTTGCAGTGTGACAGTAGGTGTTTCTCATTTTGAAAGATGTGGCTTTTGGGTTCAAGTTTTATACTACCCATTCTATGGAAGTGGTGCTGTAGGAGACTATGAAGGTGATTATGCTGAAGAGGATCCCCAAATTATGAGGCAAAAGAGAAGCTTAAGGCCGGAACTTGGAGAACCTGTGATTTTGAGATGTCAGCCTTACAAAATTCCGTTGACCGAGCTTCTCTTGCCGCATAAAATTTCACCCGTTGAGTTTTTCCGTCTATGGCCTAGTTTGCCAGCTATTGTGGAATATACTGGCACATATATTTATGAGGGAAGTGGATTCAAGGCTACTGCTGCTCAGCAGTATGGGTCTTCCCCTTTTTTGAGTGGACTGAAATCTTTGTGCGCCAAGCCTTTTCACAGAGTTTGTTCGCATATCATTCGCACTGTGGCTGGGTTTCAGGTAGGATTCAATGTCTTAAATATCTTTTCTATCGCATTGATTATTTTGTTGGAAAATTTAGTTATTGTTTTGTTTTCTGTTGCGTGACAAAACTGCTATTTATTTCCCCCATATGTGACAGCTATGTTATGCCGCAAAAACTTGGCATGGAGGCTTCTTGGGCATGATGATTTTCGGAGCCAGTGAGGTGAGCAGAAATGTGGATTTGGGTGATGAAACAACAACCATGATGTGCAAATTCGTGGTCCGAGCTTCTGATGCATCAATTACTAAACAGATTGAATCAGATCCACAAGGTTGGTTGGATGGCCTCACTGATGGTGGTGTTGAGCACATGCCCGAACACGAAGTGAAGGTGGCTGCAGCCGAGAGGCTTAGAATTTCAATGGAACGAATAGCGTTGTTAAAGGCTGCACAGCCAAAGAAACCTCCAAAATCGGATGATGAAGCGGAGGATGAGGAGAAACAAGAGGAAGATGAAAAAGACAAAGAGAAGAAGAAAGATGGCGAGGAAAATGGTAAACCTAAAGGACCTTCAACACTCTCGAAGCTAACCGCAGAAGAAGCTGAGCACCGAGCTCTTCAAGCAGCTGTGCTGCAGGAATGGCACATGTTGCGCAAAGATAGAAGCATAAAGCTCAATTAAATTCCCTTTATCTTCCTCTTTTTTTTTGGGTCCCATGAAACAGAGAGCCACTTATTATTTCTACTGTATTATGATTTTGATTTGCATTAGTTAGGTGTTTGAAAGTTGATTAGAGTGCCATTTTTTAAAGCCTTGTTCTATGTCTTTTGAGGCCTTGGGGCATTCCCTCGTACATCTTGTACCGGCTTTGTTTGTTATTCTTCATTATTGTAGAATAGAGATCACTTGTTAAAAACTCTAAACCATTGATTTTCAAGGTTGCTTTGTTTGTATTAACCGTTGGTATTAAGCACATTCTGTATATCAATGATTCTATGAAATTATGTCAATATTTCCACCACATCTATTTTTTCTCCTGGGACATCTTTATAATTATCATTGTCTTAGCTTTCGACTCGCCTTTGACCATCAAATGTATTGTGAATAACCTGTAATCCTCTTTTCAATATGATGATGCTTCAGTGTCACGGTGAATTTGGTTATTCAAAGTGTTCCGTTGCTATGAATTTGTCTTTAACTTGGGAAAAAAAATTCAGCAAAGACAGCAAAGGAAAGAGGGAAGTTGCACGAAAATCAATGCAAAAGCTAGATCTTCCATCAAATTGTTCAATAATTCCACTTAATTAAGAACAAGCATATCCATAGTTTAGGTCAGCAAAACTTACGTAAGAAAAATTTTGTCGGCTCTTTTTACAACTTGGAGCCAATTTAACAAATTTGTAAGTTTAGCATCTTCCTCATTGTCATTTACCACTCATATGTTAAACCTTTGAGGAACAGTGTCAAAGTCATCAAAATCGAATCTCTGTCGCTCTCTCCCAGCCTGAACACGAAAAGGTATTATCTACTTACTGATCAACGGTCATAAGTGGTAGTATCAGCTCAAAATCTTTTGATGAGAAATATCAGACTCACCTTTGCTAGATACAATGGATCACATGACATGAGTTCATCCATCACATTCAGCTTCTTTGAGAGGGTCATCAACCTTTAATGGAAAATAGAAAAACAAAATGAAACCGAACCCGTATTTGTAACTGAAGGGCCATTGCAGTTAATAACATGTATAAAGTAATGCAAATACTAGCAAGCATAAAAAAGTGTAGTCATAAACATTACAAAGTTACCTATTTAAACGAAACATGATAGGCGGTGTCTATTCTATAAAGTGTACCTTTGGATTGATGAGTCAAGACGTTCAATCATTTCACAGGTCTTATATTGTTCAGGATCCTCTAAAAATCTAACCATCCCATCCTTTTGGTTGATTGATGCATATATCTCACCATATTGAATCTAAAATTTGACACGAAAAACTGTCAACAATGGAACTTAGTAACAGGAAATTTGGAACTGCAGTCTTAAGTGACTGAAACAGAAGATCCAAAATTACCATTTGAAGAACATGCATTTCCGCTTCCTTAGGGCTATTCAGTTGCACTCTATCAGCAATATCCTGAAGAGAGAGAGTTAAATACGTCTGGGTCAACCTCTGGATATTTCGCTTATACATAGATGATACAACCTGCTTCACCAAACCGAGATTGTTGTCCTGGTAAAAGTTAAAAGGCCCTTTCAGATCATCAAACAAATGAAGAACCAATAGTATATTTAAATTTGATACGAATAAGGCACTCACACTTGCAAATTTATCCTTGTTTGCCTGTACATATGTCTCTAAGTCCGCAATTTTCCCATTGCTATAACTATTTGCCAGTTCGATATATGGCTACTCAAGGAATAAAAGAAGTTAATTCTTATTATATCAGTACAAAACTACAAGATTTTTTTTTTTTTAATTCAATATCGATAGTCTTAGAATTTATATGTACCTGACATAAGTTCTTCAAATTTCTCTGAGCAACTGAAGAAGCATACTTAGGGAGACTGGTAGAAGACTGTAACCAAGAGAATGGAAAAATCACTCGAAAAATCACCCTTCGGTGATGAAGAAGAGCAAAGACAAACTTGCAAGTGAAAATTTTGTCTAAATGGCAAAACCATTCACCTTTTCCAAATTGAGAACCAATATTTGCATCAGTTCTTTTTTTCTTCTTTTCTAAAAGGATTTATCCATACATTCTTACTACATAATACGATCTAAAATAAATGAGAATTGCAGAACATACCTGTACCGGGTGAATAAGAGAGACCAATATGTATTTTTTGTATGCCTCAACAGCTATAGCATTGACGGTAGACATAGGAGCAATCACAACCTAGACAATTACCATAAAGCAAGCAAAAATAGAATAATCAGAAGTCAGACTGTCATAATATAATAGTAGCTGACCAATAATTGACAACAGAGCTGTAAAGAAACAACATACATTATGTAGAAGCTCTAGTGCTTTCTGAAACCGCTTTTGTCCGATGCATATCATTCCCCTGTTGTGATGTCAAATGGGAAACTCAATCAGTGGTTCCCCTTAATGATGCTAAACCGTGAAACAATCAAATCAAGGAGAATTATTTAATATTCAAGATATGAGTACATCAATTACTAAAGTAATATAACTTTACTGCTTGATTCTCACAAAAATAGAAATTTAGATTCATGATGAAATAGGAAAATGTTAGATGTAACATGTGGCTATAAAAGGAAGCTAATTTTCTTATTGATTGCAAGTGTAAAAGAAAAAAGACAAGAGCTTCTACAAACTAAGCATCTGAATAAGTAATGGCCAAATGCACAATCGGAGATGAAAATTGAATGGTTTGAGAAGCAACCAACCCATAATAGCAAAAAAGAAAAAGGTCCCTCGGCTGATCAACCTCGAAAATATCTTCGTCCAGAATGGAAAGACCAGTTTTGTAGCACCTTGCCAGCAAACAAAGCAAAAGCAACTCTGGATGTAAAGTAGTCAAATGTTCGGTAGACGACTGAAGCTTCCGAATGGCAATCAGCATTGGAGCCACCCCAGGCAAGGGCTCCTCAAGCAACATAACTTGGTCCTTGAACCTCTTACAGACAGATATAACTGCCAAATTACGTTAAAATCAACATCAAAGATATCAACAACTAAAAAGCAGTAATTTGATTCAGAGAAAAGTGTAATACACTTATCAGGCGCTAACCGAATTTGCTCAGCAACACATGAACTGATAAATCTGGCAATGATTAACGCCAATGAACTAGCTTGCTCTTTCGTAACTGGAGCAGCAGTGCAAGCCTCTCTGTTGAAATCATTAATAAAACTCAAAGCTATTACTTTTCCTTACTAAAAAGCCAGATTTCGTATGTAAAAAAGAAAAAAAGAGAGTAAAATTTTAAGAGAAACTAATTACACCAGAAAAAGAAAAAAGAGGGTGGAAGGGGGTAATTGAACACAGAGAAACTCCAAGATTCAATTTTCTTCAACTTTCTATTCCGTTCGCAACAACCAAAGATCGAATTCTAAACAATACACCCAAATAGAAAACTTCAGAAAATTCCAGATAGAAAGTCGATTTTTTAAGACCCAAATTACTAAAGAACTCACAGGAAATAGAGATAACCCAAAGAGTGCTTGGAAGGGTCGAGTTGGTCGAGAAAAGGCAACAACCGAATGGACTCGGCATGGAGCGAGTCATCAGCTTGTTTAAGCAAATTTTGCAGCGACAAAATATCCGAGGCGGTGCTTGATAGCCCCTGGATTTGAGTCACTAAACCTTCCACTGAGTTCATCCCTTGTCTCGCAGCAGAGTTTTCTGATCGCATCGACCCAGAAACCTAACAAAAACCAAAATTTTGATTTCCGGTCACTACTACTCTCTCCGATTGAGCATAGCTTCTTTCTTTCGTTCTTTTTTTTTTTTAAGCTAAAAAAAAAAAAATTTAAATCAATAATATTAGAACTTATTTAGAAGGCCTTTGCACTTGGGCCTATCTTGACCTATTACCAGGCCGCCTCAAAGAGTACGGGCTAGACCCAGTTCTTTATTTTTACGTTTTTCGTTTATGTTCTTTGGAAGCAGAGAGCCGAAGAGAGAAAGGAAGAACCAGAGGAGAGAAAAGCCGAGAAATAAAAAGAGTGCTCTAGAAGCCGTAAAATCATGGCGGATTACCATTTCGTTTACAAAGATGTTGAAGGAGCTTCGACTCAATGGGACGATATTCAGAGAAAGCTTGGGAATTTACCGCCAAAGCCACCTGCTTTCAAGCCTCCTCCTTTCGAACCCGCACACGACCCTGATTCAGTCCCGAAGGACAAGTCTTGGATCGATGAAAAGACTGAAGCAGAACTTGAAGAACTCGAAGATGATCTCGATGATGATCGATTCCTTGAAGAATATAGGTTTAATTTAACGTTTTCTTCAATTAATTGGATTTTTCCCGGATTTAATTTTAGGGATTAAGAAGTTATTGTTTTTATTACTGGGTTCAAAGATGATTTTTTTTTTATTGAATTAAAAACTGGGTTTGGTTTACTTTAGTTGGATAAAGTTGTTAAATTTGAGGTGAAAAGAAAGTTTTCAGGTTCAAGAACTTGTAAAATGAATAACAATGGTAAACTTCTGTGATTAACTTTTAGGATTAATTCAGGTTAATTATTTTTTTTCTACATTTGTTTAACAAATTCATTATTTAAAAAACATGGAATTTTTGCCTTGTGCCTCTGGTTTTCATTGATTTCTATGTTTGTGCATTTTATTGGAAAAAAAAAAATTGGTGTTGATTTGACAGAAAGAAGAGGCTAGCTGAGATGAGGGAAGCAGCAAAGATTTCAAAGTATGGATCAGTGATACCGATTTCGGGATCCGATTTCGTGCGGGAGGTTTCACAAGCTCCTCAGGATGTCTGGGTGGTTGTCATTCTCTACAAAGAAGGGTATTTACATTTGAAATATGGCTTGCTTCTTATACAAGTATTAGTTATCAAAATTGTGATAAATTTTATTTTTTTTTATGTGATAATTAACATGGTCATTAGGCAATGTGTAATCTTTGTGTTCATACTATATAACAACAATAGCTTCTGTTTTAAATTTGTTCATGCGCTTTCTTTTGCTTTAAATGAATTATTTACTGGTTTTCAAGTATAATATATATATATATATTATATTTGCAACACTTAATACCAGTTTTCCTTTTTCGTTAGTCTATATTATATAGATGTTCCTTTCTTTGTGATTGATGAAATTCGGATAAAAACTGTATTATTTGTGAACCATGAAATTTTAAATTGCTCATGCTTATGGAAAAATATGCGTGGATACTGTATTGATTGATGAAATTTTAAGGTGCAATAGTTTTTACAAGCTCCTTGTGTTGATTGATTTTTCTTTATTGGCATCTCTTATTAGATTTCCAGAGTGTGGGCTGCTTTTGCAGTGTTTGGAAGAATTGGCAGCTAAATACCCAGCAACGAAGTTTGTCAAGATAATATCTACTGATTGCATTCCTAACTACCCGGATCGTAATCTTCCTACTCTCTTGGTGTATAACAATGGAGCAGTGAAAGCAAACTATGTTGGCTTGCATAGTTTTGGCCGGAGATGCACGCCTGAAGGTATGCTATCTATGAAGGGATAGGGATTTATTCTCTTTTTTTCCTTCATTTTCCCATTTTTCATGTAAATATGTCTTGGGGCTGTAGCGGTGAAATAACTGATGATGCTTGTCAATCCTGTGTTCTAGTCTTGGATGTAAAAACTTGATATTTTGGACCCGAAACTTAGCAATCACCCTTAAGAGATAACATTCAATAGGTCTGCAATTTGAATCCCAGCAACCCCTTTCCTAATCTCCACGTTGGCCTCCTTTGTACCCGAAAAAGTTATTGATATTTTAGATGCCTACCAAGATCAACTAATTATTATCAAAATTGTATTAGTTATTGACTTTTTTTGCGGACAATTTTTGGTGCATTTCCTTGTCTTCTTGTGCTTTCAATGGTCTTGTTGACTCATTACCCCAACAACTATATGTGTTTTTTAATGGAAAATTTGTCATATCAATTTTATTAATCATATATATATATATATTTTTTTGTTCTCTCTTAAATTATAGGTGTGGCCTTGGTTCTTTGTCAATCAGATCCTGTACTAAATGATGGTCAAAGTGGGGGTGATCCATCGCAAAAAGCTGTTCTTGAAGGAGTTCGTAGGAGGTTTATCGAGAAAGTTGTTACGGAGCATGAAGATCACGATGACGACGGATCATCAAGTGATTAGAAGTTCGGTAAATTCATTCGGTTTCTTTTGGTTGGAAAAATATTACTGCTTACAGACTATTGTAATTTCTGGTTTCTTGCTCCCATTTTTTGTTCTTCTTTTTGAAGTTTCTTTGCTGATTTTGATGTTTTTTTTTGCCCCAATATATCATAATTATCTAATCTGGTTTGACATCCATTAATGAAAAGTTGTGTTATATTTTTACCTTTGGGTTTCAGTAACTGTGATCTTTTCTTTAAGCAAGCTCTAGTGGATAAATATTAGGTGAAAGATGCATCACTGTCTCAAAAGTCCTTCGTGAGTCTTTTTAGTTGAAAGTTTGGATCAAAACCATGTGGAGAAAACTTGAAAATTAACCCATTTAAACAATTAAGCAAATTAATTGCTTGACTAATTTCACATCTTAACCATATAACTACATCTAAATGATTAATTTGATGGTATTGAAATTATATATCCATATGAAATTAAATGGCAAAATTTGACCCTTCAAATACATAAATTATATATGTATATATATATATATATAT
>JBBYHO010000021.1:2906616-2943699 GCA_038382025.1 Adansonia gregorii
TATATATATATATATATATGTTTATGCACTTTCTTCTTCTTTTTTCCCCTTCTCATCAAAATCAAATGAAATCTTAATTAATAACAAAACTTGAGTCTTTGAAAGGAATTTGAATTTGAGCACTAGTATATTCCATACTTTGAATTATGTAATTAATGATTAAAACAAAGAGGAAAAGACCAAAATGGGTTCAACGTTTGTTCTGAGGAATATTTGATTATACAGTATTTAACATCTTTTGAAAAAATATTGTACAAAGTAATTTATTCTCCAGCTGAAATACTACGTTTTTTAAAGAGGAAAACAAAGAATTTGACATTCATTTCAATACTAAGATAGATTGGCTTCTATATTGGCATAACATTCTTGAATTGAATTTCCTAACACAAAGAAAAAAGAAATAAAAGTCCCTAGTTCTTTATATTCCAATGAAAAATAATAGGTATGGATTCTTATAAAATATGCTTGACTTCCAACAATAAAGCGAAAGAAGAAATCAAACTGCCAAGAGGCAAGGTCGGCAAGAACTTTTATATATGTGTGTGTGCGCGTATTTATGCATGTATACACACACATGTCAGGGTCAGGGTAAAGAAGGATATCTAATTAAGGATTATAATAATTTCGGTTCAGAGATTCCTTCTTCTGTCTATTTTATTGTGTTTAATAGAAACGGATAGGTTATAAGTTGAAGGGAACTTTGTTTGATCCTCTTGCAATTGAAGCAAACCTGGAAACAAGTTGAAACAGCAGCTTTTGATACTGATACATAATCAGAATTCAGAAAACAAGCAAAGAATTCTGCTACGTGTGCCAAGAATCTAGCTTTCCTTTTCTGCTATATATTTCTTGGCATCGATCTTAGCGTGGCTGGCCTCCTAAAATGCTACAATACTGGGAGCTTTGCCATTAATAGTACCTATGGCAAGAACCTTGATCTAATCCCGTCTTCTCTCCCTCATAATGTACTGAGAAATGGTGGATTTTACATGGTCACCATTGGCCAAGGCCTCAACCGAGTTCATGCCTTAGCACTATGCAGAGGAGATGCTTCGCTCGGCGCTTGTTCGAGCTGTGTTCGTTCAAGAGTCAGAGAGATCAAAGCAAGCTGTCCGAACCAGACAGAAGCAATGTTATGGGAAGGGCAAGTTGTTTGTCGAGTATGATATGCAGACTGCTTTATTTTCGGAAGCTGGCGCTTGGGCCTTTGCAAGCAGACTACTCAATTTTTCTATGTTTTTCCATACATTTGGAGGACTGCACCCCATACACCAATACTTCGAAAAAAATGAAGAGTCGGAGTAGCATAAAAAATAAATATAATAGGGTTCTTATTGAAGGACTTTGTAATTGAATTGCATTGCAAAAATTTCTTCCAACTTCCAAAGAAAACTTTAATATTCTTAAATCCTTTTCAACTTTTTGTATTGATGAATACTGTTTCAGGGTAGGCTTTGTGATGGACAAACGTAGCAGTGAAGAGATTGTCTGACAATTCAGTGCATGGAGATTTGGAGTTTAAGGATGAAGTCCTGCTATTAGCAAAGCTTCAAATAGGAGCTTGGTTAGGATGCTAGCCATTCCTTGGAAGGCAAGGAAAGGGTTCTTATTTGCGAGTTTCTTCCAAATTCAAGCCTCGACCATTTACTATTCAGTATGGCCGCTTGCAATGCTATCCATTTCTGTTTATAATTAAAATTTCTTTCATGCTTCAATATTTGCTTCTTAGTCTGTAATAATGAATTTTGTCTTATAAATGTCATGAATTTATAGATCCTGTTAGGCGTTTACAACTAGATTGGGACGAGAGACACAACAATATCATAACAGGTTTAGCTCGACAGATACTTTACCTACATGAAGATTTGCAATATCGAATCATTGATCGTGATCTAAAAGCTGCTGACATTTTGTTAGACGAAACTATGACCCTAAAATAGCAGATTTTGGAATGCCGAGATTGTTTTCAGTGGATCAAACTCATGGTGCTACAAGCAAACTTGTTGGAACCTTGTAAGTGCAAAAACTAACTTCACAGTTTAAAGCTTTTAAACTCAGCAATAGCTCAAGATAATTGGAATTCAGAATAATTTTATTTAGTTATTGATTGCATTCGGTGGATATATGGATCTAGAATACATAAATCGTGGAACGTACTAGTTAAGGCTGATGTCTATAGCTTTGATGTGCTGGTTTTGGAAATCATTGTTGGTGAAAGGATTAGTTCTTTCTGCAGCAGAGGAGAGGATCTTCTAACCTAAGTGACAATAATATAATATAGCCCATGCTGATGAAACTCTAAGTGAGTGTCAAATACGAGTATAAATTCGACATGAGTCTGCTTAATTTTTTTAAAAATTTTTTCATATATTTAGAAGATCTTATTCTTATACTCATGTTAAGGATATTGAATACGAATACTTTCAGAAAAATAAAAAATTGAGATAACTTTGAAAACTAAGCATTTGTCCGGTATTAACTTCAACACTGAAAATAAACAATATAAATTCCTTTGCTTACCTGTCTCTTTTGATGTTTTTATGATCATATGCAAATTTTGATACCAGAATCCGCTGCATATTTAAACATTAGTATTAGTACAATCTTTCAAATACATTAAAAAAACTTTTGTATGCAAAATTGAGACTCAAATATCTTTAGATGAGAAAGCATTTACTAACTACCGAAGATCAAAATCTTTACAACGAAATAGCGATAGTTTCAAACTACTTCAAGACGAAGTACTCCCTTCAAACATCTATAGTTCTATACAATCATCTAAAAATCAACTTTCTACCTCATCTCTTAACCTACCTATCTTTCTGGCCACCAAAAAAGGCCTCCCTTGTTATAAGCTTTATTCCTCTCACCCATAGCTCAGCCATTTCGAACCCACCATCGCACATGAAATGAACCTCTTTGTTCTTGGTAGTCACCACTCGAAATACTCCGGGTTCATTAGCGTCACCCTTCCTGTGCCTGTTCCTCTCAAAGGCTGGACTTGGCCCTAATTCTACCTCTCGGCATATCACATTTCGTCGATTTGACTTTCCCCACTGCAACAGTCCCGAAGTCCCCACCATTTTCACGTCTTTGCCGTGAGGGTTTCCCTTTCCTCCCTTGGTATGCTTCATGACACGGGCACCACCAAGTACAAGCTTGCGAGCAAGCTGATCTAAAAGCACACGTTCTGCATCGTTTTTCGAGCCAACGGTTTTTCTAGCAAGAGAGAGTGCATTTTCCCCTTTAGCGTTCTTAAAATCACAATTTGCCCCATGTGAGATTAAGAGCTCACACATTGAACCATGACCTTCCCTTGCTGCTAACATAAGCGGGGTGTAACCATCTCCGTCAGGGATATTTACATCATAGCCCCTGCTTGTCAACAATGTAACAGCATCCAAGTCTCCATAACGTGCTGCACAATGCAAAGCATAGAAGCCTCCGGCATTGCGATTGCCTTTTTCAAGTTCAAATTCAAGCATTACCTTCTCAAACAGGTCACGGTTCTGGTTCAGTTCAGACAATGTAATTGCTGTCTCACCATATTTATTTAACAGCTTAACATCGGCCCCCGCATATACTAGCAGGCGGAATGCTTCAACATTACCTTTTAAGGCAGCAATCATGACTGCTGAGAAACCATTATCATCCTGATAATCAAGATTAACTTCTCTCCATCCAATGAGAGCTCTTAGAGCCTCAACATCGCCAGCTTGAGCAACAAATATTAAGGGAGAGAAAACTGAAAAATTACTCGACTTGGCAATCCTTCCACCCTTGATTACATCTAGCACCACTTGTTGAAAACCAAGGGACCACTGGTTTGAATCAGCAATTGAACTAGTGGACTGACCAGAGACGTTAACTAAGCCAAAGTCAGCACCAGCCCTGGTCAACACTCTGAGACATTCTTCATTCTTGTATTTAGCACAAACCATCAAAGCTGTGTCACCAGAGTCTGTCTTGGAGTCCAGATCACAACCAGAATCAATGAGGGATTGAAGAGTTGCTGAAAAGCCAAGATGAGCAGCCATGTGTATTGGACGGAACTCAGTTTTCATGGTTTTAACTGGGCATTCTACATTTGCGCCGCAGCTCAAGAGCACTTTGACAGCTCCTGCATTGTCACAGAGGATTGCATGGTGGAGGAGGGTTCTTCCGTAATGAGGTGTCTCAAGGGTGAGGTGTTGAAGGATCATGCGCAAGATGGCACCACTATCTTCAAAATATTCTACAGCACACCAACTGATGGCATAGGGCTCAGCTAATCCTGCACCCACTCGAAACTCTTCACCAGTTGTAATGTCCCATGACCATGCTCCGAGACTTATTTTAATATCAGTTGGGGCCCCAGCCTGTATTATGATTTTGGATAAGCCAAAGTGGTGCAGGCAAAGAAGAAAATACTAACAATGATAGAAAAGGATTGCTTAAAGCATGTTTCGGATTCCAAGCTTTTTCATCAGAAAGATATTTAAGTGGGATGAACTCATCTAAACATACGGTGCATATTTTAGAAGCATTTATCTAGAGTTTTGGAAACTTGTCTAAATCATACAGTACACTAAACGATTAGAAGATCACCTGTAGGAGCAAGCGAACAACAGAAGCCTGCCTACTAACAACAGCAGCGACAAGTGCAGTGCAGTTAACATTTGTATACAAAAAAGGTTTGGATGATCGAAGCAGCTGCCTATAGCTTGCACTTGCATCAACACCGCACTGTTATTGAGCAGCAGAGCCATTAGATTACCATATAAGATCTAATAAAAAGAACATATTCAAAATTATATCAGAGCTTAATAAAATGTCCCGGTCCTGGATAAAACCAGTAGGGAATTGTTGGCTAAATCAGCAACAACGGCAGCAATGCCAATCACCCAACTTACTATAAGGCACAACAGGGGATGCAGACAACTGGCTAATAGCAAGCTAAAAAGCTAGAATTACATGTCATTCCATTTCTGCTAAGTGGAGCACATGATTTATTGGGTAATTGGATACGAAAGATTTACCTTCAGGAGGGTGTCCACCACTTCTAGAAATCCCCTGCAGCTTGCTGTGATGAGAGCATGAACAGCAACATGCGGTCGAATCAAGTCAGAGCTCATTAGCAGTTCTGCAAGCCTTGCTTGCCCATGGCAGCTTGCCTCCAGAAGAGCTTCCTCGCAAGCTGGCTGAGATGCCCCAGCTTTAAGCAAGATTTTCAAAATCTCAAGATGACCCTCCCTAACTGCTACTGTTGTTGCAAAGCCCTTGAAGAGTTTCTGATTCACCTCAGCTCCTATGCTCTGTCATATGATAACGTATGCACTTTTAGCACGTAACAGAAGGGAATTTTATTTTCTTTCTGATAATTTAAGTCGGTAAAAGGAATCTAAACTGCAAACTTCTTTGTGGGGCTAATTTTACCAACAAGCTCATACACTGGCCACAAATAAAACATAATTGTATAATGCTCATAAATTTTCTTTTCTAACCTTAAATTAAAATCTCACAGAGGTCAATAAGAAGAAAATAGTAGCACTATTAAAATAAGTATTTTGGATTGTTCATCAGATAAAAGAAATCTCACAGCCACAAACGGACAAAAATGATGAACAGCACTGATTGGTAGATAGAGAAGCATTGGCCTTTCTCCAAGAAATGCATGAAGATTTCAATCAAAAAGGGGATGGGGGATGCATCATATGCGTTTACTATTTTGTGCTTCAGACTCAAGCCACTGGTCAGTAACAACTCAGTATGGGGCCTGCACCGCATGTTTCTCTAGAATAAATGTGTTTGGCAATAAAACTATTGGCTCTTATTTTTGAATGCTATGATATACATTATCCTAAAATAAAAAACTTTAAATTGCTTGATGCAAAAAAAGAAAATGCCAGAAAATTATAATTGTCTTACCGAACAAGAAAATCTCTATCGGATTTCCTTCGGAAAAGAACTATGTTCCTTTGATAAAACGGGAAAAAGACGAATGAAATACCACACAAATGACTGAAGTTTGACAGTTAATATGTCGCGACTATTTAAGTTTATATTTTCCCTTTAATCAGTAAAAGGAAGGCATGATTAGCAAAGCAAACAAGCAACATATCAATGAGGACATATCAATGAGGACTGAATAGGAGAGGCTTGGTCTAGGATAGGCTGGCAATACTCACACATCACCGCCAATGCCAATCCCAATCCTACAGTACTATCAACTTTCTTTTGCATGAATTTTCCATTAAAAATCATGAGAAAGGGTAATCTAATTTAACCAAAACTAAAGATGAAAATCATTAAGTTTTGTTGAAGCAAACTAAAATGGTTTTAGGACCTCTCAAAACTCAGATATTAGCAGCTCCAAAAGAGGGGAAAAAAAAAACCCAAAATGCAACATAAGCCCATTTTACATGGACAAAAAAATCAAATTCTCTTAACCATGTTATAAGATAGCCATATTCGTTACAAATATTTCTCATAAATGAATTGATTTTTCATAAATATGTGCACATATATTTACTCCTATGTTTATATGTTACAGTAAGAAAAACAGTAAATTTTGTGTTTCATATTAAGACATAGTTTAAAGTGCCTAGAACATGAGTCTTGGTAAAGATTAAAGGCAAAATAAATAAATGAAATTACTCCCTGAATTAAAGAAGCTTACTTAACTCTGTATAAGTTTTTATTTCATTATTCTATCGGCAATTTCACGGTTGGTAAAAATTGTCATTTTAATTTGTTACTTGAGGAATTAAATGTTGGGGGACCAGTGCAGGGAAAAGCAAAAGAGCGCGAGCAAGACACAGTGAATCTTTGAACATACGAAAAATTTTTAAGTAAAAAAGAATAGTAATTTCAAAAGATTATGTTCGAGGAACATATAAAGATGTAACCTACGCTTCCTAAATTTGAAAAAAACAAAAAGTTTAAAAAAGTAACGCAAGAATATAATTATATCAACGAATCTCAGTAAGTAAAGAAGAGAAATTAGGAGAAAATTTCAGGTTAAAATGCTTTTAGCTATTCGAAAAATTAGGAAATCACGTAACTACTCGGTTGAAATTTGAATTTGCAAATTTCGTTTCAAAGTAAGTATAGTTTATCCCGAATCTCAGTAATTAAAGAACGGACATTACGAGCAATTTTAAATTTAAAGTACTTTTAGCACTTCGAAAAATTAGGAAATCACCAAACTACTCAGTTGAAATTTTGAATTTGAAAAATTCGTTTCAAATGAGTATATTTTATCCTCTGCAACTTGTTTTTTTTCCTTTTTCTCAGTAGCCAAACAGAGTATTAAAGAAAGTGCAAGTGAAACGCTTCAAAATCACCAAATCAATGGTTAAAAACTTTTTGACTTTTTCCAAATTTTCGACAGTGTGATTAAAATGGAGACATGAAATGCAGCGACCTGAATCTCTTGGCGTAAAACGTTTTAGTTTGAGTGACAAGTTACTGGTTTCCAAAACCGTCAAAAATCCAACCAAAAAAATTGATACTCAAAAATAGTTGAAAATCAGTAGAAGCAACTCAAAAATTAACTCTTAAGAATCGAAATGAAGGGAGCTTAAAAGGCTTAAGAATCACAAACTAAACGACAAGAAGAAGAGATTGTTGAAAAAACCGAAATTTCAAGTAAAAAGGAAAAATAAAGTTCAAATTAATCACCAAAAGGAGGAAAAATCGCTGTATAACGCAACGTGAATGAAGCAGTTTAAATCACAAACCGGTCAAAACGACAAATAAAAATAAAGAAAAAACTGTCTTGCATTACCAATAGTTTCTTTACGAGAGCGACATTTCCAACATGAACAGCGAGGAAAAGAGCGTTGACGTCAGTCTTAAACTCCTCATACTCGACGCGAACCTCACTCGCCGAGTCTTCTTTTAAAACAACTTCGGTCTTCCTCGTTTTCAAGCAAACGGCGCCGACAAAGTTAACATCGACGAACGGATCGGCGATGCATTCGAGTGCGGACTTCAGATCGCCGGATAAAGACGCTTCAAGCAGACGCTGAGAAACTTCGGCCTCATAGTCGACGGGCACCACCTGTCTACCGCCGGAAAACACCATCATTGTTTACAAGTGGCGGTTTCTTTGAGGTAGCACTGAAAAAGCAGATGTAACTTCAGGTGAGAGATGGCATGCGAGATTGCGCGAGGCTCGAGGGAAGTGAAGCACTCAAGAGTTAAAGGAAAAAACCAAAAACTCGAAAGAAGTGAGCGCCAGAGAGTGAAGCGAAGAAGGTGGCTTATTTATTGGAAAAATATTTTTACTTTTTTACTGGGGTTATAAATTAAATGGGTAAGAAATCGTAGTAAACTTTAAGGGGAAGCTGTGGGGTGGGCCCGGGCCTTGTTTATTGTTGGCTTAAGAAATACGCCCTCTTTGGGTTCGGCTTAGTTTATTCATTTGCGGAGAAAATAGTGGGCAATAAGGTGGGTTTGTGATCTCAAATCAGGACCGTTGATAAGAATGCTTTTATATCTGGACCGTCATGATTAGCTGTAATATATAAATTGGACATGAAAAATATGAAAACATTAAGACAAGATCCTAGGATTTTTAATTAATTAATAATAAAATTGTTAAAATCTGAATTGCCATAGGTAGCTTTGAATATGTACTTTCAGAATATTTATAGATTTGATTATTTATATTTTTATATTATAGTTTTATCATAATTATTTTTAAAATAATATATTTATATAAATTTTAATTTTTTTATTATAAAAATTTTAATATATTAATATTTTTTGTCTAATACTTACAGTATGATAATAAATTTTATCACAATAAGAAAAATAATAACATATAGCTATAATTTTAAAAAATGCATTTAATAATTTTAGATACAACTATATATAATATGAAAAATGTAATTAAAATATCTTATAAATATGATATAAAAAATTAAAATATAATATAATATAAAAATAAGATAAATATACATTATAAATACACAAAAATTATCACCGTCGTAGTGATTGTGGGTAGAGGTGAGCATTCAGTCGATTCGGTCAAAAAAATTTTTAAACCGAATTAACCGACTTAGCTAGAGGAACCGACCGAACCGACCGACATTTTTAACCATAACCGAATTAACCGAACTGATTAAACTTCGATCGATTTGGTCGGTTAGTTTGGTCAAATCAGTTTATTGGGTCTTGGGCTAATAGTTATATATTTGGATTAGAAATGAGTTTAATTAGGCTATTAATATATATAAATATATAATTATTAAATATTAAATATTAAAAGTTTGATTAATTCGGTTAATTCAATTAATAATTTTACTAATCGATAATCGATCGAATTAATCAAATAAATCGATATAAAAAATCGACATAATTATTAAACTGATTTAATCAAACTGAATTAATTAAATTTTATTGATTAAAATAATTAAATCGATTTAAACCTACTTATTCTCACAAAAAATTGTGGATGCAAGAATTTTACAAGGAATAGCTAATTTAACGGCTATGGCGGGTGAAAAGTGGAAGAGACTGAAGAACTTTGATTGGTCATCGGATTCTCCTACTAAAATTATACTCTGCTTGATTGTCTTTTTTCTTTCGATCATTGGCGACCAAAACAGCAGCCATGACCATGAGCATCAACATTGTCAGATCTTACACAACAAAAAATTAATATCATAATTCGCATATTCAACTTATATATTAAATATTATTAAATATTTTTAAGATATTATATATTTTTTATAAATATCAATTATAATATATTAATGTTCATATTTTATTTATAATATTATTATATTTTATATCATATTTTTATAATTTATTTATATTAAATTTATATTATGTGTTGCTATGGTGTTTAGAATTCTTGGATAAAAAAAAAAAAGGAAACAAAAGAACTGTAACCAGCAACATGCCATGTTTCATGCTTTCTACACATGGCTGTCGGGTTTTTGCATTATCACTATCATTTTGTTTTATCTTAATATTAATCTTCTACTTTCTCACTGAGATTTATAAATTTATTAGATTATTTGTATTATTTTGTTTGCTGCTTTGATCAAATGAACTATTCTTTTCTCATATTTTTACTAGTATATATTATTATTTTTAAAGATTAACTTTATTTTATTTTTAAGAGTTTTGATCTAACAATTTAATTTTGCGAGAACTATCATAGAATCTTATTATGATTTAATTATAGTCAAACTGGAATCAATTTTCTAAATAATTTTATTAATACAATAAATTTATTTACTAAAAATATTTTTTTGAAAAAATAGAACATAAGAATTTCTTATGAATTAATACTTTATAAAAGTAATTAAATCGAGTTATAATTATATAATAACATTTACAAAATTACTATGTAAGATCAAATTTTCTTAACTCCATTGGCAAAATAATAATAAGAAAATGTTGACAAATATATAGTTAAAATGATATTTATTAAAAAAAATATAGTTAGTATATTATTTTTAAAATATAATAAAATTTAATATAAAATTTTTTTTACAAATTGAATTTTTATAAAAATATCAATAAAAGGCTTTTAATGCAAGGTCAAAATCTTTGCTGCCAAACAGTACCTTCCCATTTTTTGCACACAGTTAAAAATAAATAGAAAAAAAACAAGTAGAATAAAGTTTCCTGCAAAAATCCGAAGAACTTGTAGTCAATACGAGTAATCAACAAGATACCTCGGCTGGGTAGACTCAGTGAGTCTTCTGGATGACCTGTGTCACTTATCTTTTGACGAACATCACTTTGGTCATCTGATCATGAGGCTATGAATCACAGATGCACAAATATTTAGAACAAAATAAAAAATCTAAAATCTGTCCTTTGACTGCGTCCTACAAATTGTGATATTGACACGTGTCGGATAAGGTGGTGAATCCGATACATTGTACATCAACCGTGTGAATTGTGGTAAAATGTGGGTCCTTGACGGCTGACATTTAATGGCGGTACTCTGAGAATTGATGATATCAGGGTACAGCTGGATACTCTGAATCCTTACTACCGAACAGGATCCCATGGCA
This sequence comes from Adansonia gregorii, assembly GCA_038382025.1. Lineage (NCBI taxonomy): Eukaryota > Viridiplantae > Streptophyta > Magnoliopsida > Malvales > Malvaceae > Adansonia > Adansonia gregorii. Next base: position 2,917,638 of record JBBYHO010000021.1, read on the forward strand.
ATATCTTGGCCCCACTAAACTGCTGCAGATATTGCATTTGTACAAGTAATGACGCTGTATCATCTTTCTTTGCCACGTGGCAAATCACAAATGGCTGGACGGTCACCCAACAAAAAAAAAAGAAAACGATCTTTAAATATGATTTTTAAGAAATAATTTAAAAAAAAAATAGATTTTTTACTTTGTTTAAAAGACTTTGTAAATAATATTTTTTTTGTTATTTAACTTTCTTTTTTTAAAAAAAATTACATTCTTATGAAAATGATTATTTTATACAAATATTATAAATTTTTATTTTACTTTTTATTTATAATAATTTTTAAATTAATTTTAAAAATAAGTTATTTTTTAATCTGGTGAGAATTTATCATAAAAGAATGTGAGTTAATTAATTGAAAACTTACCATTACATACGAGGAGTTTCCAACAAAAGAATATGGTGAGTTCTCAACGGGTAAGAGTTCGGGATCTAACGTTGAGTTTTCATGCCCGATAACCAAAAAATTTAAAAAAAGTAAACTTAACAAATAATTATTAAATAAAATGAAAGCAAAAAAAATAATGTTAAAAAAATTATATTTATTAAAATTATTAATAATAAGATTAAAATTATCTATTTATTTTTTTGGTTTGCTAATCAAATCTCCTCATATATATATATATATATATCTTTTACATAAATTATGTATGAATATATAAATTATCTATCGTATCAGAAAGATTCTGATTTCTCATGCATCTGTCACGTATCTTGAGTTTTAAAAAATTTAATAATCATTAGTTACATATTATCTGTCATGTCAGAAGACGAATTTTTAACACATATTTTTTATAATAATAATAAGATAAATGATATAATTTAAAGTTTATACTTGAATAAATATTATAGATTTTTAATTTTTAATATGACAGTAATGATATATTTATATATGAAAAATCAGATTCCTTCTCACACGATAGATAATTTATATATTTATATATAATTTATGTAAATATATATATGGAGATAGTCGATTAGCAGTGTAAAATTATTTTTTTTGCTTTTACTTTTATTTAATAACTATTTGTTAATTTATTTTTTTATAATTTTTTTAAAGCTAGAACGCGCCAACTCAACCGGTTAGTTTTCATTGTATTTGCTTCTCGCCACTCCAGCCAACAATTTCTTAACGTAAAATAAAAAATATATATTTTTAAAATTAAATTAAAAATGACACATACTAAAAAATAAAAAAAATTATCTTTATTAGTATAAAAAAATCTATGAAAACAATGTTGTTCACAGAACTATTAAAATACCATTGCTACACTTTACCCAAAGCAATAATGTTGTTGGCACATTTATATATGTTGAGAATAGGAAAATGGCAAAATGACAAAAAGAAAGAAAATAATAATTTTGATATTTCTATGCCAAAAAGAATAGTGCACCCGGATACTCTTGTCGACAGTTTGAGAATTCGAATGCTTAAGGCCTGTTTTGTTTTGGAAATTGTCTTTTGCCTTTTTTTTTTTAACTGATAATTTCTTAGAAGTTGGACTCATTGATTTATATCTCATTTTTACGTCGATCAAACTAAAATGAGAATAAAAAAGAAAAAGTTTAATGGATGTTTATAGATTTTTAAAATAAAAAAATATAATTATTACTTTTTTATTTAATTTTGCTAAAATAATTAATTTGATATAAAATAATTAAAAAAAAAAGAACTATGATTGAAAGGATGCCTGCCTACAGATATCTGTTAATAAAATTCAAAAGAAAATACATGAATTATTTTTCAAAAATTCGTATTTTGTAAAATAAAACAAACCCTTTGTTGTGGTTCTATTTAGATAGACTATAGATGCAATCATCTCATTGTCAATAGCCACCATGACATGGAAATGGACTCAAAAAGGTTGGCAGGGTGAGAGTTGCATTGACCATCTAGTTAAACATATGGAGCTAAAGTCTAATTAAGTGATGAATGCAATCTTATACATACTTGATGTCGGAATAAAATAAAATACTTGGGCTGAGAACTTGATTAATTTAGACAAATTACGATTCTATATCTATGTTATTAATTGTTTGAACATATATTATGACGGTAGTTTGCAGTGGCAGTGGGCACAACCCAATCCCACATTAAACAAAAAATCAAGAATAGATAATTTATAAATGTTTATTTTTATTAAGCTAATCAATTGAATAAAATGTTTCAGCTTAAATTTTTTAAAATTAATTATTTTTTACATTAAAAAAGTTATATTGAAAACACAATATTTATCAAAATAATTATTATATAAAGATTAACATTTAATTAAAAATTTGTTAAACAGATAAATCACTTATAAAAATATTTATAATTTTTTTATATTCTAAATGCATTACGAAACATTATAATAAATGTTTTTGGACACTTCAAAATCTATCCTAAAATCTGTTTCTCTATTAATTTTTCTACCATATTATATAATATATACATATACATATATATAAATATATATTCTTTGTTTTTTGTAATATTGAGCCTCCTCTCCATTAAGGCTTCGTATCTGAAAGCCAAAACCAATGGACGACCCGCTGGTGTCATTGGTGAATCAATCAACATGTTTCACATCAACTTTGATTTGATTGATGGGCACCGAATATTTTGAGTCACCAAAATTTCTTCCAAACATTAGCCATTGGATTTTCATGCATGCAAAACGTACGTGGAGTACTCGTGCTCTCTGGAGGACATCGAAAACAAAACAAAAAACACAAAACAACATAAAAAATGGCAGTTCGGCATGGGGATGGCCTTAGACGTGATGGGGAAAACAGAGACATGTTTCTCGAATTCCATCTTCTTCACTGTCTTAAAAACAATTTTCTAGCAGCTGCTTTTTTTAAAATCCAAATAAAATAAAATTTAAATTATTATTATAAAAATATTTTTATCATATTATATTTTTTATAATTATAAATATAATAAATATTATTATAAAATAAAAATTATTATCATAATATCATATTATAATTATTATTTAAATATCTGAATATATATATAAAAAAAAGGAAAAGATTAAAAGTGGAGAGAATTAGTTAAATTTTACAGTGATGGAGGTGAGAAGCAATTTCACCTGGAGGTAATTAATGGGCATTTCGAAGTTCGAAGTCTGGATCGTTCCCGTATCAGTTTTTGGACGAAGGTACGGACACACACATCTGTTTATTGAGAATTAAATGATCGATGCATGGGTTTCCATTTTGTTCTCTTATTTATATATTTATGTTCATATCGTCAACGCCTGTAAAGCTGTAAGGGTGGTCGGCACCATTAATGCTATAAATTATATTATTTAAAACTTTTTTTTTAAAACATTTGTTAAAATTAATTAAATTATTATTTTTAATAATATTGACATTAAATTTTAAATTTTATTATCAAATTCCCTAAGGTATTGCTAGCTCGAAAAACAAATAACTCTTGAGAGGCAGCTTTGCCATCAACTTTTAAGAAACCCAATGAATTTCCTCTCTTCTTATTTTCGACTGACATTAAGCTCGAATTTAAAATTGATAGTATTAAATATAAGTATATTTAATAATTTTAAATATGATATAAAAATATGATATAAATATAAAATATTTAATAAACACGATATATTATATTTAAAATTTTAATATATTTAATAATTTATATTATATTTATTTTTAAATAATCAAATAAAAAAATGTGAACTATAAAACTTAAATACGGATTATCATGTACAAATTAAAGTATTATGTAGTAATAGTTTCTTAATAATCGAAATGGGGCATGCTTATTCCATTGAACCACTAACTTTGGACCCCCCACCCCAACAATCTTGGCCCAAAGTACTTTGCTGGTGAGATCATTCTAATTGTCTACCATAAATGAGACAAATGAAGAAAACTATTACACTACCTTTTTCCCTTTTTCTAACAATCTGAAATCAAATCAAATTAAATTCCCCATTTTCTGTTTGAACAATTTCTTTCAATTTTAAACAACCAAAAGTTGAATACTTAGGGAGGGCATTGGCAAATCAAGCTGAAGTTAAGTGGTCCAAAAAAGAAAGGAAAAAAAAAGTCTTCATTTCAAAATTTGAAACTCCGGCCAACTCAGAATCATTGTTTTGAATTTAAAATTGGGTTGGCACTAAGACTTATATTCATTGTGAAATTAATCCTTAAAAATTGTATGTCGAATTTAATTAAATTAAAAGTCGTGTTCAAGGCTTCAACCAACCCCAATTGTTATTGAATTAAATTTTATCAGGTTGCTAGTATCTCAAGGTTCTTAATCTTAATTAAACTTGTGTGTTAAACTTCCAAAACTAAAGCAAGTATGATATCTGTCTCGTATTATATCTTTAGGAGCATTTTTCTACCTTTTTGGTAGCCGACCCTTTTTATTATTTTCACCATCAATCTAACAGCTCTATTGTAAGTTATCATATTTTAAAAATCTGTAAATGTTAATTAATTATTATTTTATTTAAAATTAGGTTTCTCCCCCCCCCCAAAATCGCTAAACTCTTTAATTATCCAAGCAAAGGAAAGAAAATCATCACATCACTTTGGTAGGAAACCCATTTATTAAAATAAAACAGCCTAAAACTAAATCAGGACGGAAGTCTAATTGATTTATATTACTTTATTGAATAGGTGATATTTAATAAGTTTGAAGTTCAAACTTTAGTTTCTACAATTTTTTCTCATATTCTCGAATTGCAATCTTTAAAATTAAAAAAAACACACACACACACACACACACAATTCTTAAAGTAAAATTTTGCAGTGGGGTTTAATGGTGCGTGAAAAATTTAGTTGATCATGAGAAGTCATTAGATGAAACTTAAAGTATAAATTGTTTCCAAAAGCAAGTTCAAGGTTTTGTTCTCCTACTTTCCTTCATTATCACTGCTTTTAGCTATTATTTTGTTTTTTATTTTTTTATTTTTATGAGGCTACTCCCTTGTCCCCCCCCCCCCACCCCAAAACTTCAAGTGCAAGTTGGCTAAACCAACCCAAAAGTGCTATTAAATTTCCAGATTAAACATGTTTGCCATAGTAACAATGATAAGGTTTTAGTAAGATTTGAAAGCAAGAAAAAGAAATTAAAAGCTTTCTGGTCATTCAATTTTAGAAGAGCTTATAGGTAATTTATCAACACTTGGGAGGGACATGATATATAGATATTATTTTCTCGTTAATTATCGAATAATTGCCAAATTATGATACAACATAACATTATACCAAAATTTTTAGTAGTCGTCATATACCAAACTGATGTTGGCTTAGGTCCAATAAAACTGAGATACCCACGATAATATTACTAAATTAAAAAAGATTTTTTTATAATTTCTTATTAGATTTGTCTGAACCTAAAAATGCGTGCAATATTTAAAAAAAAATTTAAACAAAAATAATAAATTCGTCAACTGTGTCTCGTCTTTATATTTTGTTGTACCATTGCTTTGTTGCCTCTTTTCAATATCTAAGTTAGAGTCGCACAAGTAGCTGAGTCATCTAATGACTCAATACTAAATTTGGGGGATTACATATTTAATGTAAATGGATTTTAAATAATAAACTTGCAGTCTGAAACGAATGTTGTGTCAAACGTTCTGGTTTTTCTTGTTCGATCATTTTTTAGACTCTCTTGCCAATTGTTGTTTATTATCAGACGTACGTGTTTCATTAATTCTTTATTGCAGGCAGCCGAGGGAAAATTCAGAGGATGACGTTTGCAGCTTTGGATTTATAATTTTATATTACTCGAGTCTCTTGTTGGGCCTAAAATGAGGGGAAAAGCAGAAAGAAACGTTTCTTGGCAGCAATAGAAGCCCAACTCGATATAAAATCCTGTCAAATGTGAAATCCTAATATATGTAAGGATTATCCCTTAAGTGATGGTTGAATAATATGATTATGAGTTGACCTCATAATTAATATATTTATATCATATTTATATATTTTATTATATTATAATTATATTTAAAATATTTTATAATTTATATAATTTTGGTACGATAATAATTTATTTTATATAAATTTTGAAATATATAATTATATTGTGTAATATGCTTAGTATCTTATTTTTGTCATATTAGTTTAATCTTGCCTAAAATTGCCATGGTGTCCAAATGATTGACACAGCCTTTTATTTTCTTGACCCTTATCTCTAGTCTAATGAATTCCAGAAGAAACTTTCAAACCTTGAATGACCTAAAAAAATGGCTGCTTATATGAATTTGCCCTGAATTTAACAGTGGCAACTAACAGGAATTCCGAGAACGTCGACAACACCAGATGCGTAAGCAAGGGAAATTGCCGATGAAAATGAAAAGATAATGCGTCCTTCATATTATAAGTGGTCATACAGGCCAATGATCACATGCTCTTCATCTGTAGCCAAAATTACACTACTGTCTTTAAAATTGCAGAGTACCAAACGAAAGGGAAACAAAATTTCAAGGCAAAACCAACTTTGGGTGTTTGCCACACTCAAAAACTTATCACTCATTGTTTACGTATTTACTACCACGCCACAATCAATTAAGGTAACTAGTGGATTTAAAGAATAACGAAGTTTACGCTGTCAGTTTAGGCAATGAACTGAGAGCATTCATATGCTGGAGATGTAATGCAGCCAAAAGACCTTGCCATGTATCTCCTGGTGCATCAGCCACATGATAGTTGAGAAGCTTCTTTTGCTTACTGTAGTAATCCTCCACTGACTTCGCCTGTTAAGATCAAAGATTATTTGGTTAAGAAAATATTTCCACCTTTCATTCCCATTTCAAAGAATCAAATAGTTCATTATCAAAATATTTTACATTACACATTCACTAGTCAAATAACGCATAGAAGACTAATATATAACAGGTACAAGACCAATGGAAGGTCCAGACAAAAATCCCAGAAGTCCTATATGCTGAGAAAATGTGGAAAACCTCGCAGCCAGTTTAGAACTGTGTTGCTTCAACTCTTCATTTTTCTTGAATTACCCATGTCCAACGCATATCCAGACATAGGTATGAGGATATGATCCTCTAAGGACCCTCTAAATTCCAAACACAGAAATCTCCAGAAGAAAAAAAAAGAACATACTTGCGTCAGATACATACTCTTGTCCGACACTCACACCCGAGTCCGCGTAACATAGGTTTAGAACATGTTAAATGGGTTATCTAAAACTACCTTGAAAACATTAGACATTGATATAAACAGGAATATTACCTGCTCTGTGTATGCATGGACACTTTCCTTCCAGGAAGTTCCTACATCCTTGGAGTTGCCTATATGAAGAAAATCATTTTCTGAACTCTTCTTTAGCATGTTCTCTTCATTACATTTAAAGTTCACAACCAGATCAATATCGGCAATTTGGTCAAGAATCTCCTGAAAGAACAACAAATGAGAACAAGAAGACATTGATCTTGCCGCTAAACAAATTGCAATTGTAATTAGAGTATGTACAGTTATTGTTTAAAAACATAAATGACTTACAGCCTGGACTCTGGTACGAGGAATCCCTTCGAGAATGAAACCATTTTCACCTCCATAGTAACCTTCTTCAAGCCTCTTAGACAATAAAGCAAAAATTACATCCTCTGGAACAAGCTTCCCGTCATTCACAGCATTTGCAATCTAAACCAATGTAACGGCAACCAATTAGCATTCTTCGCTATATTAGATATTAAACAAAGTTCATAATCAACACAGTGAGTAGAATCAATAATTATAAAAAGTTCATTAATCAGAAAATCAATACAAAAACTAATCTTTTCCAATAATATAGGAAACCTTTGAAACAAATAAACAAAACCAAAATCAAAACTCAACTTTCAGAAATAGCAAATATATTCAAAAATAATAATAAAAAAAAGAGATAGAAGAAGGACCTGTTTGTAAAGAGAAGAATGAGCATTAAGCTCTCGTCTAACAAGGGTACCCATTGAAATAAGAGGAACTTCTAAAAGCTTCGAAAGCCTCTCAGCATAAGCATGCCGTTTCACCCCAGGCTCCCCTATAAACACCCACTGGACTCCCCTCACCGGCGCCGAGGCATCCACGTCAGCCTTCAGCTGAGCCGGGCGCTGCTCCCGGTGAGCTTGCTCATACTCGTAGTATTCGCAATCGTCTTTAAGCTCCAAAGCAGCCGCTGATCCGAAGGCTCGGAGACAACGTCGAAGTGGGTTCCCTACAGAGGAAGCTACGACGGCAGCAACTCGGAGTTTGGGTAGCCAAGCCATGGGGGCGGAAGGGTTTAGGAAATGTTAGAGAGGGTTAAACGAATGATAGGATCTTTCTTTCCTTTTTCAGAGAAAGAAAAGTGCGATATTTGCAAAGTGCCACTGTTTAATGAAAAAATTACGATGGTAGCATTGACAAATGTCAGTTTTTGTTGGGTACTGAAAAAAACATGTGGTTCCTGAACCAAGAAAAATGTTATGTTGTCACTATATGATAGGTGAGTTTGATCCGTTTTAGACGGTCGGGTCGTTGGGAGTCATTGAAGGCTTAGAGAGTGACACGTGGATTTCATTGCAAGAAACTTGCTATAGTCATGCTTTCTTCTAATTCCGCCACGTAGCAAATGAAGACCCAAAAATGGTAGGCCCAACTTGGAAATCTATCTATTTTTTGCTTCTTATTATTTGTTTATAATGTTTTATTCAAAATCTATTTTTAAAAAATAAAAATAAAAAACTAAAAACTTCGTCTGATTGTATAAATTTATACACAGCAATTAAATGAAATTACTTGGTTAAAATAATTACATATTTATTTTTAAATATTTTTAATAAAATAATATCATTTAATTTATTGATATTATATAAATATAAATATAAATATAAATTATTAATATATCAAATATAAATTTTTTAAAATATATTTAAAAAATGGGGTCGCTTTTAATTTTAGTCCACATCAAGAATAACTAAACAAAGAATATAGAAAAGTTTGGTTTCAACAATGATAAATAATTCAATAAAGAGAATTGGAATATATATATATATATATATATTTATTTATTTATTTATTTCAATAACTGCATCAACTTGCAAAAATACTGCAAGGAAGCAAACACCAAGAAAAAACAATTAATGATTTAAGAAAAAAGAAGTTACTTAATACAATTAATCAAGACTAAATAAATCTCATACTCCACTCTATATTGGTGTGTGTGTATATACGTGGAAGATTACCATGAATCTGATTCTACCCAATTTGCGACGGACATAAGTAATAGATATGGCAATTTGCAGCATGAGAATTCTGAATAAAAATCTGATTCTTGATTGGCAATCTTGATCAATAATGTCAAATTTGGATGCAATTCCAAGACATGCTTTTGAACTTGCACAAAGAAGAGTTCAAAGAAATAAAGCCTCTATATAAACCCCGGCCATGCCGCCCGCAGAAGGTAAAGCAAGCATATATTATATACTCTAGATTTGCTAAAGATTGTGGGTGATATTATTTATGGATCAAAAGTACGGAAGGGTTAGGGGTGGAAACTGGAAGCCAAAGCAGGCACCCGTCCCTTTCTCCAAAGAACAACTGAAGGACTTGTTCAGGCGCTTTGACTGCGATAAAGATGGCCGCCTCAGCAAGGAAGAGCTTAAGAAAGCCTTCAATGACCTTGGTTCTCGTGTCCCAGTGTTTCGAACTCTTGCAGCACTTCATCACGCTGATGAAAATGGAGATGGGTTCATAAGTGAGGAAGAGTTGGAAGCTCTTGTCCAATATGCTCTAGGACTTGGTTATACCATTAAGAGGGGGTAAGCTAAGTTTGGCAGCAACAAATAATCTATTGGGAATTCAATTATTCCCAGAATATGTGGAAGAAATGATATTTCTTTTCTTGTTATATTACATATATATATATATATATATATATCAGCTCGATGGTCTGTTACATATGTCTATCTTGTGTACTTGAACTTTTAATTGAACTTTGCTAGTAGAAAGAGTATCCTATTTAAACCACTGCGGCCTAATTGCCAAAACTTCAAACTGCAAAGCAATGTTGCTTTGATTTTTCATTTTACTTAAGTTCGATATTTGATTTGTATCTGACAAATTTTTGGATGTGAGTTGAGATATAATCTTTTAAATATATGAAAAAAATTTAAAATGCTAGACACGTACTAGTGTTTGACATTTTGAGCGAATAACATGTTAGTATGTGGAGAACCGAAAAATACGAGAAATTGACAAAGACTTGAAGGTGTGTAGCAATGCCACTCTAAAATTTTATTCGCCCCTACCATTAGGTATGCAAAAGGGTTACCGACGTATAAACCTCGAGGATACAATAAAGCCCTATGATTGACGGTGTTTTGCATTGACGACAATAATTTACTTTGCACTAAGCAGTGTGTGACAAAACTACCAAAATTCTATTTATAGTTTTTTATCTATTTTTTTCCTTTTTGTCTTCCAAATGAGAGAGTTTTATTTATAGGCAAAAAAATGCCTTTTCATGTAGACATAACTTTTCTAAATATATGTCTATTTAGATAGTTACACTACTTGGTAAATAACCAAGAGACATTACTCTTAATTAAATAATTAAAAGACATTACTTTATGATTATTGAAGACATGACCTTTCTTTATTTTGAAAATATTCTAACAATCCCCCACCATTTTCAAAATAATCTAAATTTTGATAATTTTGAAAATTTATTGCATAAATGAAGTTGTCTTACGATTGAACCTTCACTTAGTGAAAACATATTAAAGTTAACCAAAATTGCATGGCAGATTATGCTTTGAACTAGCTATTCCATTTGGTTAACCGATCACATCTCACACAACGATTTCAACACCAATCAATACATAGTATCTGGGGACACTATTATGACCATGTGTCTGTGTTCTTTTTTCATGAGTGTTGTTAGAGCCAAGCCCTTGAGCTCCTAGAAGCGGCCGCACTTCACACTCACATAAGTAGATCCAATCAAGGGTGTTCCCATAACTATAAGACTTTAACATATTTATGTTATGGGTCTATTAAGAGTATATTTACTTATCATTCCCTTAACATTATGGGTACCTAACACTTTACCTGGGATGATATATTATATAATATTATAGTGCTAGTAGCCACATATAGATGATGTACTTTATCTCATTGAACTCAAGACTTGATGTTATACTAAGCGTTGAGTTGAGTTTCCATTATGGGTAACTTAATAATATGGGCTTGTCCTCATCTCCAAATTACCAACATAACTATGTTAATTTTCATATCACATGGTGAATTTGTATAAATACTTGTATTTTAAAAGTTTACATGACTAACACCCTCACCATGTATGAATATACATTTTTTTGGTAAGGAATGCTCTTTAATAATATTTCACTTATTAAGGATATCCTTTGTACAATACCAATTTTTTTGCTTTATAACATTCATAGTGATCACTTCATTTATTTTTAATGATAGTTACACATTTGTCTATTTTATTTATTTCTTAATTGCATTATCACCAAATGTGTAAACCATGCATCACATTATGCTTTTCAATCAAGTAATTTCTTATAATGAGACCTCAAATCTCTTGGTGAAATAAGACAAATATTGTTGCTATTTTTCCATAGCTTGTTGTCATAATTAATACATGATTTTAAACTTATTGTGTATATATACTCAAAACATGACTTTTTATCAATAAACCATATACACATAAGGGTGTTTCATATCTCGTTTTAGAATAATAGTCAATATTACTAAATCATTACCAGGCTTATCAAGTGACTATTACATAAATACACCTTTCATCAAATACATTATTAGTCATTTTATAACTAATGACCAAAGCCTTGTTCACCACCCAAATGGGATAACAACTTTCTTTTGGCTATTTTAATATTTTCATATTTGAGTCAAGATTTTTCAAATAGCTCAACTTTTGATGATTATTTTCATATATCCCTTAAGCATTGCCATTCAGGATAATTATCAATATCGAAAACATTACCCAAGGGTCGACAAAAGTCACCCTTTCATTAGTTTCATATACCATGCTCATCCATATTTTACAAATCTTATATCATGATTTCATAATGACTCATTTGGAGATAATTTACCAATGCCATATATGGTGGATATAAATGCATTTTATCATATTAATAAACAAACTATATATTTATAGCTTTGTTCAAACTACATCCATTTTAATCATATTCATATATACCATAGTATACATTAAATACTAAATGAGATCAAATAAAATTATATAGTCACATTTGGAGCTCTAAATCCTTGTGGCCAAATTAATGACTACTATGTTACACATTCTCAATAGAAGATTTTATTTTCATATTAGAATAGTGACTATATTATAAAAGTTTTTGCTTTTCCACTATTCTACTTTGACTACAAAATTATCATATAAATAACTTTTAACTTATATCATTTCTGGTCAAAATCACTTCTATATTGATAATAAATTTTGTAAAATAGTCCAACTTTTTATTTCATAAAACTAACATAAATTCATATGGCAAATAATAAAATAGGTTAAATAATCATAATTTTGTTTAACTCTTTTAATGTAGATTACTAAAATGTGTAACCAAATAAAAAATCCATTTAGGTTTATGGTTGTTTTAAGCCAACCAAAATGATCCAACTTATATGTCCATCTATATAATAAACTTTTATTTAGTTTATTATATATATAATTGCCAATAAACATATATATTTTGTATAATTATAATTATTTATGAAAAATCTATATCATAAGCCACCAATAATATGCAGCAAACGTGAATCATAATACTAAGATAATAACTTATAAGTAAAGATTGGTAGTAACTTTTTCAAATATCTTCATAGACGTCTCATTATAAGCTATTAAGACTTTAACACAATTTAATAACTAAAAAAAAATCAGGGATTTTATATGTAGATAATTAATTTAAATAAAAATTCACAAAATATACCTGAATGTCGAGCTCTTTTATCACTTCAATTTATTTGCATTATAAATTTAATTAAATACATAAAAGGAAAAAATATGTACCTGATGCTCCATAACATGCATTTTACAAGTATCATTTTTACTCTTGCCATGTCATCTCAGATATTTGTATCTTAACATGCTTATGTTAGGTAATGATTTATTAAATGCTAGGTCTTACACCTTTCATTGTATCCTTCTTCACCTTCAATCAATTTTTTCGCAAAATTATCCAAATAAAATCTTATAATTGTTAGTTTGTGGGGAACCGAACAACACGAGAAATTGAAGAAGGCTTCAAGGTGTATAGCAATGCCACTCTCTTTAAGATTTTATTCACCCTCACCAGTAATTAGGTATGCAAAAGGGTTACCCGCATATAAACCTTGAGGATACAATGAAACCCTACGATTGACGGCGTTTTGCATTGACGACATCAATCCACTATGCACTAAGCAGTACGTGACAAAACTATCAAAATTTTATTTGTAGTTTTCTATCTATTTTTTTTCTTTTTGTCTTCCAAATGAGATTTATAGGCAAAAAAATATCTCTTTATGTAAACATAACTTTTTCAAATATATGTTTATTTGGATAGTTACATCACTTGGTAAATAACTAAGAGATATTACTTTTAAATAATAATTAAAAGACATTACTTTATAATTATTGAAAATATGACCTTTTATTATTTTAATAATGTTCCAACATAACACTGCACCAAAGCATGGTAGTTTCTTCTTCCCTATAAAGTGGCAACCACCGGAACTGGAACAAAAGAATCGTGAAATATGGCCCAGTTTTGAACGTATCTTTACAATAAAAACTTCCCACTTTCCCCATCCTGGAAGGAAAGGAAGATTTCCATGCGTATTATAATTATCATACTTCATGTCAAATGTGAAATTTTATGTTGTTAGATTCAAGAACATAACAAATCAAAGAGTTACAACCTTAATAATGTGATGTGCATCTCATTCTTTCTCTTGGATTGCGAAAGATTAATTATGAAGAGTTTAAAGCAAGGATCAGAGGATCAGTTCACCCACCAACAAAATGCAAGCGATTAATGATACAGTAATGTATGTTGCCCACTTTGACCCTGCAATCCCAAATTGGAACCAATGAACTGTCAGTCTACCGGCCTGAGAGACAGATTATGTAAAAAATAATAATAATAAAAATAATAACAATAATAATTTTTACCACTTTTTAGATCCTCAAGCAAGGGATGACTAATTCCCAAAGGAACTAAAGTCACATTTTCTTTCACTTTTTCTTGCCATAATTTCCTTTATTCTTAGTGTCACATGAACAACTTGCCTTCGGTTCGTTCCAAGTTTTAGTTATAATTAAAAGAAGCATTTGGACATGCTTTAATTATCAGAAGATTCTTTTCCAACATTGTACGATGTATGCATGTATGTATGTGCATTCTTAATCTGTGTGCCTGAAAGCAAATAACTCAAACATTCTGCAGCTTTATGCTGCCTTTTACTTGAAATAAAAAAACATGGTAGTTTCATCTCTCCAGACCTTGTGGTTTATATAAATTAAGGAGTACCTAACATTGTCTGGCCACAAATCATGATATATAAAGTAATTAACATTTGAGAATATATTTTCACAGTAATTCCAAACTTTACCAGACTTGAAAGAGTTCGAATTTCTATCTTTGCCTGTATTTTACTGCAGCTAACATAGATTATTGGATCTTTAGAAGTTCTTAATTTCTTTTTTCAGGCTGCTCAGAGCAGATAAGCAAATTCAAGACTAGAAAATGTCTGCTGAAAGTGGAAGATCAGATGAGAATGTTGTAATTACTGTTGGATCACTGGCATCTTCATGAAGGTTGAATTGATGAATGCTTGTTTATCAATGGCGCCAAGCTACTGCATCTTCAAAACCCCAAGCATACTCTTCAGGCACAAAGAAAACTCATTTCTCCCCAATTGCTTTTCCATTGGACCAATGCACCATGGCAAAGAAAATCTGGTACCCACCGAGAAAATCAAAATCAAGTACTTGAAAGGTCTGCTGTCCAGAGTGGTTACATTTGCAAGACGGTCGGGGATGACAATGTCCGGAGAAGCCAAGGAGATTAAGCAACAGGAAATTTTAACTGGTTGGGTTAATGCTGTTAAGTTGATAGAGAAACAGGCTAGTGCTTGCTATGCAGGACATGATTTTGCAGGTGATGAATTCGTGAGAACAATGGTGCTTGATGTTGTCTTCATTATCGAGCTATTTCGTTAGGATGCTGGAGAGGTGAGCATAGAGCCTGATGACCCAATTTTCTCCATGTCATGTATGCTCCAGTTCCTGCACCATGACTTGATTTTGCTAGAAAATCAAATGCCTTGGTTAGTACTTCAAATCTTTTTTGAAGAAACCAAGCTCTCTTCTGAAACCAAGTCCTTGATTGACCTTGCCCTTCTTTTCTTTGCTAACATGTTCACATCTCATCCACCTTCTATAAAACCACGCCATTTCGAAGACCAAGATGTCACGTATATTCTTGATTTGTTAAGATTATCCTCGGTGTTACCATCCGAAGAGATCAAAAAGAACCCTAAATCCGGATGGCAGCCAATTCTTTCTGTCACCAGACTCAAAGAAGCAGGAGTAAAATTTTTGAAAGTTGCACCAGATAGCATATTGGATATAAAATTTAGGCACGATGGTTCACTCGAAATCCCATCATTGCTGATTCAGGAGACGACCGAAACAATCTTAAGGAATCTGATCGTGTACGAGCAATGTTTGCCTCATTGTCGACCTATATTCACTTGCTACGCCAAGCTGTTGGCTAACCTTATCGACACCCCCATCGACATGGAAATACTATGCAAGAGCGAGATTTTCGATAACTGGCTGAGTCCCGAAGATGCAACCCAGTTTTTCAATAATCTTTACAATGATAATTAAGTCAAGGAATTCTATTATTCTGAACTTTGTGATGAATTTAATCGTCATTGCAAACGATGGTGGCCTAGATGGCGTGCTTACTATGTGCAAAACTATTTCACCAAGCCTTGGGCTATCGCTGCTCAAATTTATGCTGTTATCATGTTTGTTTTCACCTTATGGCAAACCTACATAAAAAAGGATTGATTTATATTTTCCGAGTAATTTAATCTACAAAAAATTATCGATGTTTGGAACTTGTATTTTCTGAGTAATTTAAACTTCTGCAAGCTTATATTATAATGCATGAACTTAAATTTTTCCTAGTGTGAAATTAACATAACTAAGTTTTGTATGTTCATTTGATATTTGATTTAACATAAACAAGGGGCTAAGAGCCATGGATTGCCAAACATTTAAAAGTAGCTATTTTGGATCCTTTAATGGAGATTATTCACAGACTGATTGTTGATGCATTTACCAGAGGTTTGCAAGAGCTTTCGCAGATCAACAAATGTTCTCCTTCGCGTGATTCTTCGACCAATCTTGATAACTTGTCAACGATCTCACCAGCACTCGGTCTCAATGAAGGGTCTTCTTCGGTGCAAGCTTTAGCAAGATTTGCCAACGTAACAGCTGTATCAAATGAGTAATTATCCCCCAATGCACTGTCCATCCATTCCGTTAGTTCATCTACACTTTCCGACTGCAATATAGCCTTGATTTTCTCCGAAAGCCAAGCATTCTCTTCTCCCTTCTTCTCAGGCCTGCTAATTGGTGTTTGCCCAGATAAAGTTTCGAGCAAAACTATCCCATAAGCGAAAATGTCGATACCCGAGGAAATCACACCTTGGTGAAGATATTCAGGAGCTAGATAACCAAGGCTCCAAATGGCAGGATTAGTTGAAAGATCAGGATACTTGGTATCATCTTCAACACAATTTGCCATACCAAAGTTCCCAATCTTTGCATTGAAATCTTCATCCAGGAAAATATTTCTGCTCTTGACATTTCTATGAACATAGCTAGGATTCATAATTTCGTGCATGTATTGTAAAGCCACTGCTACATCTAGACTGATCCTCAGCCTCTGCTTCCATGTCAAAAAGCAATAACAAGAGGCTATGAACTGGTTTTTAATTGCTAATCCACCATGTAGCCAGTCCTTCAAGGAGCCATTTTTAGCATATTCGAAGACCAAAAATGAATTGGAGCCCTCCGTTACACATGTTCCCAGCAGTCTAGTTATGTTTGAATGCTGATGAGTTGCATCATTAAAGAATCTAAGCTCAATCTTTGAAATATTTTCCGTTCTTGTGCGCCTTATTGCCAAGTTTTTCCCATTAAGACGACCATGATACACGCTTCCCTCTATCTGATTATTCGAATTGAAATCCTCGGTAGCTTTTCTTAGCTCCTCTATGGTGTACATCTCCATCCGCGCCTTTCGGGTTGTAACACCGTCAATCATCTGACCATCTAGAGCAGCCTGCGATCCCTCAAAAGAGACCTTATTCTCACTTGCTGTTCTTACACTTAAACTAAGCTGCTGCAGTTCCACATCAGCATCCTTGCTTAAGTCTTGCTTCTTCTTCTTCCTCCTCTTCAATTTGATCACCACGTAGGTTGCTGCAACAGCAATGATAGCTCCAACGAAAACCCCACTTAAAGCAATATAAACTCCCGCGTTCGACATCCTTGACTTCTTCTTGCGCGGATTAATTACTGGGATGCTGGTTTCTGGAAAATGCAAATTAGGCTCACTGGGCTTTGCTAGTGAACCAAGAAGAGGCTTACTATTGAGTGGAATCAAAAGAGTTGTAAGAGGTATTAAGCTTTCAGGTTTGAAGACACCTAAAGATCTATTATTTACAGATATTACAGCTTCTGAAGTTGTATTAAAGGCAATAGCCAAACTAGATATTGTATCACCTTGATTTACAGGGTAAGAAATTAGAAGCCTTGCTTTGGGAGTGAATTCGGATGATGCTGTTGGGCATGCACATCTCAATGGGATCAGTAACCGGACTTTGTCATCAAGCCCCCATGGCGAAACACCGGGATTCTTCTCTTGAATGGCTTTGCAGGTTGTCAAGCCTTCAAGTGACTCAGCAATACCATAAAAGCTCTCCCCTTTGATTGTAGTTTTTGTTAAATCAGCATGGAAGAACCCATTGTTGTTGCATTTGCACTCAATTGGTAACAACAAAGGCTGATCTCTAGGAAGGAACTCCGTTTGTGCAGAGAAGCCATTAGCTTCAGCAACTACAAACCTGTTGAGGCCTAAATAAAAGCTCAGGTTGGAAAGAGATGAGTAGTATGAATTAGTCTGAAGCACCGCGAACGTGCCGCATTGATCATCTGATCCGTTTATACTGCAACGGTACCCATAAGTATCTGGCGAAGTAGTTTCGCAGCCCAGCAAATTCTGTCCAAGTGAAGAGACAAGTAGCCAGATGAATAACAACAAAGCTCGCAAGTAGAGCTTACTGATCAGAGCTGCCATGTCAATAGCCCAACCAATTCAACATGACAGGCCAATGAAAAAAAGGGTTCACTTTAAGAGAGTGAATCAATATCTTGGATCCATACAAAGGGAAAAAAATGGATTTTAAAATAAGAGCTTTGTTAAGGACAGGATTCTTGGGGACGACAAAGATATTTATCTGGTTCTAGCTGTTTGGTAAACACCTAAACCTTGGGCTTTGATTCGACTAACTTGGGGTGGCTATCTATCCCCGAAGTTTAAAGTTGCCGGTTATTGCGGCCACCACTCTCAGCTACTTTAGAGTACTTCTGGGGCTTCAAACCCATTTTATATGCTCTAATATATGCATTCAAGTCCATCATACATGTGCTTTGACATGACAGTAAAATTTTTCCTTATCTATAATATTTTATATATATATATATATATAGATAAATTGGATGATGATAGCTGTAATATTCGTTCTCTCATCCCATGAATGTGACGGTAGATCATGGACATTACAAAATGGAACAAAGTTGCTTAGGACCAGGAACTGAAAATGCAGATTGCAGAACATTACTTGTCCTTGAATGTGGTACCATATGTTGTTGTCATCTTTATGGGTTAATTTCTAACCGAAATCTATTTTTTTTTTCCAGAGCAATGCGAAAATCAACATTTGACTGCCAATGAAAGTAGGAAACTTAGACAAAGTTTTCACTAATAAACCATTATGGATAAGAAAACATAAGCAGCTAATGTGCGAAAATCAACACCAGATGGAGTTTTTTTTCTACCCTGTTGATTGCTTCTTTTGCCCTTCTATCGCGAACGATTCAAGATTGAAATCACTCCATTTATATAGATACATTACCAATAGAGCATCTCCAAGTTATGGTAAATATCATTTGGAGCATTGTTGCATAGTTTTCGATCAATTGGTCGCATTGTTAGTTAAAGAACTCTTTTAAATTTAGAAGTCCTTAGTTCGAGTCACAGAAGGTGCATCTTTAGGTGACAAAATCTTGCAGGACTTGTATTTGCCCAAAGAAGACAATGCTTACTCGGGCAATGGCTGAATCACAATACATATGGTGACGCGCGGGAGATGTCTGAATCCTGTCACATTGCAGAAATCTGTCTCATCAACGCTGGATGGGACCAGGAAAAGAAAAAAGGAAAAAACTGGAGAGCAATGAAGTTACATAAAGCATATGTGCACCAACACATGCGTGCATTGGCTGATTTACAAACATTCCGGCCCTACCAGCGGAAAAAAGACTTGGGGTGAGGTCATGTTTGGGGACCTCCATCGACAAAAATTAGGCCTTAATTTTCTAATGTTTTCATTCATGTTAAATTGTAATATGATAACCGAAAATTCCTTACTCTCATGAAGATTTTCTAGACACAACATGTGAATGCGCATTGTCAACTCAGCAGCCTACGTGGGAACAAACTTGATGAGATTAGACAAGTCGGTGACATCCACATGCAATAAGGAGATTAGAGATGAATTTTCAATTGACTGAATCAGAAAAAAAACACCAAAATTCTCATTGGCAAATGTAATTTTCATATCATATACAATTATCCATGCCTAACTCCAAATGGGAGCTTTCAAGTCCTAGTCTTAGCGAAAATCCATTGCTTTTTAAAGATCGAAAAAGGCAAAGGGTATTCTGTCAAAAGCAACTTTAATGAGTAGAAATGATTTAGATTTTGAACATTACAAGAAAGAGAGCAGGAAAGGAATTAAGGCTAGAAATCTATAGGTCAAATTCGCCATGAAAATCCTAAGTTGACAAGCTCCACTGTTTCCTAAAGTACTAACCCTGATGCATCAATCATTGCACTGTTCCCACACTGCAACTCTTGGTTGTCTGTGCAAGTACCTAGCTTTGGTTTGGATCTCAACTTGAAAGAACAAAAGGCCAAGATATTCTTCCATTTTCTTGCCTCAAATGCAACGTCCCCAGAAATTGACTTTATTTAAGAATTATAGCCTTTTTTCTTTGTAAAACGAAAATCAAAACCTGAAACTGAACTAAATCCGGAGCCGAAAAATTCTAGCTTTGTTCATTACGGAAAGCTAGATTAATCCCAAAAAGTTAGTCTTGCATTATAGGAGAACTTTGCCTTTTGAGTTAACAGCCTTTTTTTTTTTTTATGCTCATAAGTTAACAGCTTTTCGTTGATTTAAAAAGCAGGTTCAGTCACAGATATAGAACTGCTTAAAAGACACAAATATCGATAAAAACTACTTATAGAGGACCTAATTTGCACGTGAATACACGTGAAAAAAGTGCATAATTTAACATCGATAAAACAGCAAAATATTTGGGACTTCGGATTTGGAACATGCCTTAGCCCACACATCAAAGACTCCTTTTTTATCCAGGATAAATGGACGTCTCTCACGTGAATGAACACCTGAATACTGATGAAACCACCTGGATCCAACAAGCTGGTGAAACCCTAAACTAAAAGATTACAGATCCAAGGGCCAAGCCTACTTTTGACTCTGTTGCTCTAAATCCTCATTTTTTCTTGAGTACTCATATCCGAGACTCATATATGATGTATATCTAAACATAAATATGAAGATATAACTTTCTAAAAATTGTCCAAATAAATAACTTTAAAAAAAAATTAAATACACTCATGTCAAACACAAACCATATCTAGTACTCTGGTTTGCATCCTCGTAACATAGCTTCTAAGTGTGAAAAACAAAGAAAGGCGTGGACTGATCCAAGGATGGAACAGTATACAGGTCAGAAGCCCAGCTCAACGACTCTGAATAGGTTGGTTTTTGAATCAAAGCACATGAGTTTCAAGCAATTGATAAATTTGAATTTTTTTGACTATTTCTGAGGGTTTTTCTAAAAGTTGGATCCCTATTTGTGGCTCATACCTCTAGAACGGAAACAAATAGTTCAGCATTCTATGATAAATACAAAAAGGTTCATGAATCTTGAAACTAAACAAGTGAGCACATCCAGTATTACGAAATAGACACAACGGATGAAATAAATGACAATTTGTTGGGAAAACTATATCCCAAAATATGCATGTTATGAATTCAAAGCATATTAAGTTATATATTGTTGGCCTGTTTGTAATACCTGCACCTCTTTAAGAGGTTACATCATGAGATAATAATTATATTAAGATCACTTTATTGAATTTCCAACCTCATCATGTGAGACCACTTTGTTGTAAAAGCCTGTATACATTTGCTTTTAAAGACCCATATCTTGCCTGTAAGCCGTGACAATGTTGACATTTCTACTGATTTTCCAAAACACTCTTTCGCAAAAGGAATATAACAGCAGCTGGCTCAGGAGCTCCAAATACTGAACTCCCAGCTACAATGCAATTCGCTCCTGCTGAAGCAGCCATATCAATAGTTGATGGCCCTAAACCACCGTCAACCTGCAAATAAAAGCCATAAAAGCTTCAATAGGTGGTCATTGGCATTGCAGCAATACATGAAGATCAAAGATGTTCCTAAAGAAAGGTGCTCTAGAAGAAGTAATAATAACAAATTTGAATGATGAAAATGTTGTAGAATATTACAAGGTTAGAACTTTACTTACCTCTATATCAAGTGATGGGTATTTCTTCCTTAGAACACGCACCTTCAAAAAGCAAGTAAAATGCCATTAAAATATAGTCGAGAAAATCTGGAATGAAATAGAAGAACAGTAAGGAACAAAAAAACACCTTATCCATCATTTCTGGCATGAACTTTTGTCCACCAAATCCAGGCTCCACAGTCATCACAAGAACCATTTCCACAGGATGTTCACTGTCAACCTAATAAACAATCATCCGTCCCAGAGAATTATATGATCACATTAGTCGCAATAGAATAGTGCCATATAATAGATTGCAGAATAAAACAGAACTTCATTCAATTCCAAGAAACAGCTAACACAGCAGATTCAAAAGCTCACAAATCAGAGAAAATGAAGAAATTCTTACCAGAGGATAAACCTCCTCAATAGGTGTTCCAGGCTTTAATGCCACACCAGGCCTCATGCCTTTCGACTTAATTCTTTCGATAAGTTCTTGCCAGTTTTCTGGAAAAGGTGATACAACATCTTTGCATAAGAGAACAAGGCATCGGACGGTAGATAAGATGGTAGGAAGTAAAAAAAAAAAAAAAAGGAGGAAGGAAGAAACATAAGCACCTACCTTTGGATACCTCAACATGAAAAGTGAAACCAGAAGCACCAGCTTTTCCCAAAGGTTCAACATAATCAATAGGATTAGTGACCATAAGGTGGCAATCAAGATATGCCCTGTAGGAGAAGAAGAATCCTTCATCTATTTAAAATTTAGAACTTTCTTATATTGGGAAGCCAAAATAGTGCCAAGGCGCAAAGGTTGTTACTTTGTGTGCTTTCTTAAGCTCTCAATGACTGGAGCACCAATGGTTAAGTTTGGGACAAAGTGCCTACATAAAAACATAATAATGCGCAAATAAGCATCTAGAAGTACTCGATATGAGAATTGGAAAATGCAAGGCTAAATTACTATAGCAAGTTATAATGAAGAAAACTTAGAAACAAAAATAATTGAAATTGTGCAAAAAGCAATCCAACTTCAAAAATTGATACAACAATAGAATTAGTCACTGAAAGCAAAGGAA
This sequence comes from Adansonia gregorii, assembly GCA_038382025.1. Classification (NCBI taxonomy): domain Eukaryota; kingdom Viridiplantae; phylum Streptophyta; class Magnoliopsida; order Malvales; family Malvaceae; genus Adansonia; species Adansonia gregorii. The sequence continues at coordinate 2,940,655 of JBBYHO010000021.1, forward strand.
GTTTATTCAATATAAACAATTAATGTCTTTTCGTATTCCGTCATCAAAGAACCACCATACTTTCCAATTTTTCTAAATAACATTTCAAGCTATTAACATTTAAAAACTAAGTATACTGAGTTCCTCGATTTCCTAACATATAAAACCATATAATCAGCCTAAGTACAGAGCTCTTAAAGATTTAACATGCCATTCAATTTGATTTCTTCAAGGATTAATAATCCTCAATAAAAAGAGTGGCTCTTTTATTAGCGAAGCCAAGAAATAGCTAAATCAGAAAAACAACAAAACAAAGAGTTGAGATAGAGAAGGAACCAAAATCCTAGAAGAGAGAACTTTATCAAAGCAATGAAAACATACCCATCCTGCAGAACAAAACCCGGGAAAACAAAAGCACAAAGGGGTTAGAATTTAGTAGATCTTTTCTGTTGTAATTAAGAATCCTTGAAAATTAAAGTTTGAAACTTTTACCATGATATCCATGTGAAGCCAATCGGCTCCAAAATCAAGCATGCGCTTTGCCTCTGATGCTAAGTTGGCAAAGTCCGACGAAAGCATGGATGGGGCAATTTTTGCCGTCACACCCATCTTTGGAATCCGACCCGATTTCGTTACCTTTTTTCCCCAGGCTTTAAGAGGCTTTTTCTTGGCTTCTGAACCTACTTTGGCGTTTTACCCACTCCGGTTGAGGGAGAAGTTCAATGCAGTTGATGAGGTATACCTAGAAGGTTGAAACGGCAGCGTTTCTCCGTCAAAGTTGTTGACTTCTTACCTACCTACGCCTGCCTCGCTCTCCAACAACCGGTTCACGTTCAAAAATGGCTCCCTTAATGGATTCACAAAATACAATCTGTCTTAATTTAGCAAAACAAACTCTAATAATTACTAATTAAAAATATTTTGGCCAAAAGACCTATTATTGACTAAATTGTAGGCCTAAAGTTGCATTTTGGGCCTAGTAGATGTTATTGAGCCATTTTCAATGTTTACTTGGGATCATTGGACCAGGTAAGAAAGTGAGATTTTATATATTGATCCCAATAAAGATAATATGAGATTGATTCATTTCTTTAACCAACATTAGAAGCTCCAATTTTTAAGCATTGTTGAACGTGTTAAACGCCACTCAAAGTCATTAGGCTTGTACCTTTTCTTAATGTTTGGACAGGGGGAAAGTGGATTCTTGGACCCAAGAAAAAATATGTCATACCAAATGTCCGATTTCACGTTAAAAATAAAAAATAAAATAAAAAGAAAAAAAATTTTAAACAGATAGGCACTAATGTTCACACTCAAATAAACCGATATCGGGGAGAGATAATAATAATCAAGTGACAAACAAATATTATATTATGCGAGGATTGGATATTTTAAACCCTTAATCAAAAGAATTTTAGTGAATCATTGAGACAAATATCACCTCAGTTAAACCTTGACAATCAAGACCAAAAGATAAGTCATGTCGGCCGACTATATCCCCTAACAAAATTTCTCCATGAATTGAAAGCTTGATTGATTATTATTCTAAATCCTTACCAAGATATTATATGATATTTTTTGTGAACGTGAGGCTTAAACCGCCGGACAAAGACTTGGAGAAGGTAGGTGTAGCCTTGGCGTTGGCCTTACCAAGGGAAAAAGGCTTGTAATTCAGACAAGACAAGAGAATTTAAATATTTTTTCGTTTTGAATTGATTGACAAAACTTTAAACTTGTCATTTTTTTTAATGCAGCATTATTTATCAATAGCCATTAGCCATATTTGGCTGTTTTGATTATCTTTTTCCACGTTTGCTTCTTTTGGAATTTGGAATTTTCTTGCTGATTGGACTCCACCATACTCCATTGCCCATGGGTTCTTATTTCTTACCACTTCCACCGTGCAATGTGTCTGTTTTTGTAGATTTTATTACAAATATAACACAAATTATTAGACATAAAATCTTAAATATAAATATAATATATATTAAAAATATTATATTAATTATTTTAACCGATATTTATTTTTTATATTTATTTATATTTATATTATATTTTCATCTTTCATCTAAAATTTATCAACTCAACTTTTTTTTAAGCTAATGATATTGACTTTATGTTAAGCCATCTTTTTGTTAAGGTGTTGTGATTAGACATAATTAATTAACTTTTTGTGAACTAATCGAAAAACCAGATAGGAAGTTAAAGGATAATCATGCAATCTTTTGGTATATGTTCATCTCTAAGCCTTTATTATAGATAGGGCTTTGTCTATATGACATTTTTTCGAGCAAATAAATAAATAAATAAAATAATTAAGTCCCAAAAGAAGCCAATTAATCTGAAAGTTGGAATGGGTTGTGACATATATTACAATTACAGTTTTCTCCAAATTTTATACCTAATTATAAATTTGGTCTTCCAAATATGTAAAATGGATGATTTTTTAATTGTATTTATTAATTCCACCATTGTCTTAATTTGGTAAAAATTCAATGAAAATTGATCATGTACTGCACATATTTTGACTCAAGGACTGCTACTAACGTGGCTATTAAAAATACCACATGGCATCTAACCTAAACAAAATCAAAACAGTCAAAATGATCTATTTTATATAATTCAGAGACAAGATTTATCATTGTGAGTAAAAAAAAACATTTGTTTTCTCCCAACAAATATTTTTTTTTTTTGCGAAATGAAAAAAACTTTAACCTACCAAAACATATACTTTATGTCTTTAAAAAAAAATCTTACAATTCATAAATATTTAATCTCAAAATTTCTTTTACTATACCTTTAGAAAGACATCAGTTTTGACCTTGAAGATGGGTAATATATATATATATATATATAATAACCTTAGTCAAATTCATTGACAAGTAATAGCATTTTCATGTGTAGTAGTGATGTTATAATTATAATTTATAAACATGAGAGGGACAGTTTGACCAAGGTGTTTGTATATGGTTTTATTTGTCAATCCAAGAGTCATAATTAGTAGGTAAATTGCAAAAAAGTATGTAGCCACAATTTTGTGGATAAGATTATAAGATTATAAGGTGA
>JBBYHO010000021.1:2957218-2971046 GCA_038382025.1 Adansonia gregorii
TATATATATATATATATATATATATGAATTAAAGTGGGCTATGAAGAGTCAGCAGCCGCCTAAGAAGCAAAAAATAATTTATCCAAAGCTTTAAGAATATGATAAAGAAACCCCAAAAATAAACCAAAAAAAAGACAGATGACATGCATATATATATATATATATATCCAATATAAAAATGGTTGTTCTTATTATATCATTCAAATCATGCATCCCAAGGAATTTGATTCCTTCATAGCCACAATTCATTTGCAAATATAATTTCTTTAATTTGTTTTATTTATATTCTTAAGCCCTCAAATCAATCTTTATCATGTGATTTGTTTAATTCCTTTAATATTCTTAAAGCTCAAATCAAATCTTTATTATATTATGAGAACACTAATTTCCATCACAAAATTCAAATGCTAATCCATTGAACAACGACTTCTTCACCTCGAATTTGTTTTACTGAAAGACCTAAGAAGCAGTTTGCATTATTTTTTTCCCCTCTACTTGACAATACGTCATTAATTAATGTTTAAAGGATCCACTTATATTGTAGTAAAATTTATTAATTTTATATTATTTTATAATTTTATATATAATTAATATTTTATCAAATCGATCATTAAATTTAAAAATATAATCATATTTATTGTGCATATAAATTTTAAATCAATCGACTTTTTTTATCGTATTCATTGAAATATTTTTTTTTAATTGTTGATATTATTTTTTGTCAAATAAATAATTAAATTTTTAATTTATTTAAAACTTGACGTGTATATTTATTTGAATAAAATATGAATTGTGATTAAATAAATATAAACTATAAGTATAAAAAAGTATAAAGTTAATTTAATTTTACTCTGATAAAAAAACACTACTTCCCAAATTTTTCTCCAAAAAAAAAAAAAAAGGGGAATCCAGTTGATTGACCAATGAAGAAGCTGAGCTCATGACAAAAGAATAGGCGTAGTTGCAGCATATTCGTCTGAATATATCTGACTCTTTCTGCTAAATTATCCAAACAAAATAAAAATAAATATAAAATAGGGTTCGCCTTGGCCTTGATTTTTTAAAAGAAAACAATAGAAGTCGTTAAAATAAATATTTAAGCTTTTTCAGTGAGAGGGAAAGAGGAGGAAGCGCAGCCTCTTTGCCCTACATTTCTGTTTCAACTTTCAACTTTTGAGTTGAAATTTCAATTTTTTTCCTTTTTTTTTTTTTTTTTTTTACATTCGAATTCTTTGAACAAGTATTGTTAACGATGCCGGAGGAGACGACTTCCATAGATTACGTTATGGAGAAGGCATCGGGGCCTCACTTCTCCGGCCTCCGTACCCCGACCGCCGCCTCTGCTTCCTCCTCCGCCTTTGCCGACGCTAACGCTCCAAATCAGCCCTTCGTTATCGGTATTCCTCACTTCCCTTCATTTCTCTTTAAAACAAAAAAAAAAAGAAAACTTTTTTTTTCTTCATAATCATTTTCCGATAAGTAACTTAATTTCGCCTTTTTTGCTTTGAAAAACCGGGTAAAGTTTTTATTTTTATGAATGAGTAGCGCAATAGAGTTCTGAATAGCTTTTGCTTGTTTCTAATTTTGCTTTCATTTCTTAAAATTAAATGAAAAGAGAAGCCTTTTTATTTATTTTTATAAAAATATCAAAATTTGATCGTTATTTTTTTTTTGGGTAATTAATCAGGGGTTTCGGGAGGTACAGCTTCTGGTAAAACGACAGTCTGTGACATGATCATCCAGCAGCTCCACGATCACCGAGTTGTTCTTGTCAATCAGGTTCAAATTCAAGTTAACCTATTCTGTTGTTAACTGAAATTTACCACACTGTTAGTTTTCATCTTTTTTTATGGATGCAGGATTCATTTTACCGTGGTTTAACTACTGAAGAGTTAAAACGCGTGCACGAGTATAATTTTGATCATCCTGGTATAATAATTTGATGTTTTGGTGATTTTGCTGTCTTCTGTTATATTCGATGTTATTGTTTTGACTGTGGGTTTTTTTTTTTTTCGTGTAGATGCTTTTGATACTGAGCAGCTTCTGGATTGTATTCAGAAGCTTAAAAGTGGGCAGTCTGTTCAGGTCCCAATCTATGATTTTAAGCATCATCGTCGATCTTCGGATAGTTTTCGACAGGTAGTTAGTTTGTTCATCGTCGAACTTTGTTAATGATGATGAAAAAAGCTAGTTATATTCAAGTCAGAACTTGTAATAGTTGTTTTGGGTGTTTGTTCCTATTTTAGAGGTAGTGCTTATACTTGTATTTTACTTTTCTTTCTCCTTTTAGTTATTAAGTTCTTCATTGCATTGCAAAATATCTAAATATGTTGATGATAATTCAATAAGTTGGAAAGCTTATATGAATTTGTACTGTGTTTAATCCATTGTCAGGTGAATGCTTCTGATGTCATAATTTTGGAAGGAATTCTTGTTTTCCATGACCAGCGTGTCAGAAACCTTATGAATATGAAGATTTTTGTTGACACAGGTTTGACCTCTTCTCTCTAGTTCCTTGCCATCATATCATCCTTCAGTAAATGTTGTAGACATGTCTATACATATAATTTAGTGAAGATGTTGGATTGCTTTTCTTTACTTGAGACTTGTTGCCATGCATAACTGTCAAGGTCAAACAACCCATAGCCGTTGCCAATCACTCGAAAGAAATTTGTAACTATAAGTTTCAACAACAGAAATGTAAGACTGAGAGAAACTAGATTAAAGTTAAATGTGTATGAAGAAAACTCTGGTTGGTATCCAAGCTGACGCGCAATCTCATTTATAAATCAAAACTTAAAGTCAACTTATGAATTAATTGCTGACTGCAAACTGTTTTAAATTGTAAATGGACAGCAGCCTGCCAGCCATTAGAAGATGAATTTTTAGCAATGGTTGTATTCCAAAGCCAACCCAATCAATTCAAGGAATTTTATTTGGGTTCTTAGATCCCCAGGATTGTCAGCGACAAATTACTATAAGAACATTGTGGCCTCAAGAAGTAGAAGTGTTTGCTTGCATTTGTATTTAGCTGCATGTGCAATGGTGCATCTGTTGGTTTTTTCCTGTGACCATGTTTTGTTCTTCCTTGCTCTCGTGGTTTCTGATGGTTCTCTTGTTTTATTTGGCAATCTACTGTAGATGCTGATGTGAGGCTTGCTCGTAGAATAAGACGAGATACAGTTGAGAGGGGTAGGGATGTAAATTCTGTTCTTGAACAAGTAAGCCTATCTATACCATATTTTTCTTTGTAATTCAATACTTGAAATTATTCCTGAACAAGCATAAATCCCTGGGGTGGAATTTATATTTTCCATCATGTGCAGCTTCTTTAATTTTACTTTTCTGGTAGTAGGTGTCATGGTGTGTGTGTCTGTATCAGTTGTATTCAAACAATGGAATGAAAAGCCGGAAGAATGACGGGGGTGAAGCCCTGAGAAAGATGCAGCTAATTGGATAACCAGACAGCAAATAAAAAAACAATAGTTCTATGCAGATTTGAAACAGAATATATTCTCATAAACTCCATTGAAACACTTTTGGATAGCATTTTGTTAATGTGCCTTAAATTTTTTTTTTACGAACTTCTTATAATCACTTTGCAATGTTCTGTTATTTATGCAGTATGCAAAGTTTGTCAAGCCTGCATTTGATGATTTTGTTCTGCCATCAAAGAAGTATGCTGATGTTATCATCCCCCGAGGAGGTGATAATCACGTTGCCATTGATTTGATTGTGCAACATATCCGTACTAAGCTCGGCCAGCATGATCTCTGCAAAATATATCCCAATGTGTATGTAATTCAGTCAACATTTCAGGTATATCTCATAGTTTATCTCTATCCTATTACTGTTATAACTTGTTTCATCATGTAGAGTAACAGATTTATTAGCTGTCATTGCTCGTTGATAGCAAGTTTAGAACTCTTCCTCTGTGCTATATTCATGTCCAGCTCTTTCATGTGTGTTTACCCTAATATTCAGGTAAATTATCAGCGTACCATGATGTGACAAAGTTGGCACACCTATTGTAAATTGAGCTTCATAAGTGGTGAAAATGGGAGAAATGCTAGGTATTGAAGACTTGCATGTGAGGATAGTTTCTGTTCTGTGAGACAAAATAAAAGATAACTTGTCAAGTGCTCTTCCTCGAGAATAGTTTTTCCTCATTAGACATATGATGCCACTTGTATGCTTAATGTTAGTCCCAACAAATTTTCAGTCTAACATGCAATTCCTTTGTAGCTTTTATGTCTATGGTCTCTGTATGGTCCTTTTTTTTTTTTTTTCAATTTTTGTTTTCTTTGTTTTCTTAAATTATTTCATATATAAGATTTATATTGCAGATTAGGGGAATGCATACTCTGATTAGGGACCGGGAGATTTCTAAGCATGATTTTGTCTTCTATTCAGATCGGCTTATTCGGCTGGTACCTTCTGTTTTCTATCTTATGTATGAACTGTCTTTTGCCTTTCTGTAAGTGTTTTTCAAATGCACAATATAGCTGATTTTTTTTTAGGTGGTGGAGCATGGTCTTGGACATTTGCCATTCACTGAGAAGCAAGTAGTAACACCTACAGGTATGGAAATTTCCAGTTCTACTTTCTGAGTATTAGCAATTGCGAGATCCCCAAAAGGAGAATGACAAATTTGTGTTCATCTTAAGGTGTCTTATAATGGAAACAATTGATATTCTGCTTACATTCGAAACTTGCTGCTATTTCTTTTCAGCATCAATATATACTGGGGTTGATTTTTGCAAAAAGTTGTGTGGGGTTTCCATTATTCGAAGGTGAGCTTTCAATCAGGTATTGATTTGGTCGGTTTTTGTTATTTTACAGCAGACCTCATATAAGTCAAAATGGGGGGTATTTGCGGTCTTCTTTAAGTATGATAAAGTTATGATGAATCTTAGCTCAGTCACTTTTCCTATTGTCTTGTTCTGGATGTTTGATACATGCTGCAATAATGAGGGATTTTCTGTTTTAACTATGAATTTTACAATTTTCTATGTTTTTAATCTGTATTTACTAACTATTTTTTTTGTCTTAACATTTCAGTGGTGAAAGCATGGAAAATGCATTACGCGCATGTTGCAAAGGAATAAAAATTGGAAAAATTCTGATTCACCGTGATGGAGATGATGGGAAACAGGTTAGAAATGTTATTGGGTTTTTATGCTGTTAGGTATTGCATATGATTAATTTTAACCATTAGTATGCTTTCTTAAAACTTTTAGCTTATATACGAGAAGCTTCCCAAAGATATTTCAGAACGGCATGTCCTTCTTCTCGATCCAGTTCTTGCTACAGGTAAAGCTTGGTCCTCTTCTAGATGCTATATTCTTCACCATTTTTGGTACCTGCTGTCACTATAAAAATGCAAGAAAAGCCTAGGAAAAGAAAGCTTTTCGACATTCTTTTTCTTCTTTGGTTAATAAATCAGCTTGTGCGGAAAGAATTAGTCCAGAGAAATCATAAATTAGCTATTCTGGCTAGCAGATTTAAGAATATTCCGATCAGTTATTTCCCGGAAGACATCTCTTGTCAATTCACGTGGTGGTCCATGGAAATGCATACAGAGTTATTTTTGTATTCTTTGATTATCGACTGATGTATCCAATTGGAAACCATCTTGATGACTTTGCTTGTAGGGAATTCTGCGAACCATGCCATTGAACTACTCATACAGAAAGGAGTTCCCGAATCTCACATTATATTCCTGAACCTCATCTCTGTGAGTTTTTAATGTTGTTGGCTGCGGAGTGCAGATGCATCTGCGACTTTGCGACCCTTTCTTCAACCATCTTGTTCTCTCCTTTCCTATGTATTGATCCCAATCCTCGTTTTCTTTTCCTCAGGCTCCTGAAGGAATCCATTGTGTTTGCAAACGGTTCCCATCCTTGAAGATCGTCACTTCAGAAATCGATGTTTCACTAAATGAGGAGTTCCGTGTTATACCAGGCATGGGTGAGTTTGGCGATCGTTACTTTGGCACTGACGACTGATCCGCCATGATTGGCAAAGCTGCAACTGTAACCAGGTATCATATGGAACGGTTGCTTGAATAAGTAATATTCCAAATACGGGGTAGTATCATTGGGACAGAGTCCGGGGACGAGTCCTATTATATCATTTATTTTGGTCTCTAGTTGCCTAAAAATGCTCCTCATTCACGAGCTTGTGGATTGAAGAACAAAGTGAAGTCATACGAGTCTGGTAAATGTCGTAAAACATTATGAATACCAATTCTATGCGGTTGATTTTCGACAATTATTGTTAAATGTTATTCTTTTAAATCTGATGGGGCATTGCATGATGATTGATATTCATGGTTATGGCTATGATTTTCCCTAGCTTTGCTATTTGAAATTAGTTACAAATATATTTTCAAAACCTATAATCTTATTATTATTATTATTATTATTATTATTATTATTATTATATATCGCAGGTAGAGTCTTTAGAGATAACAAACGGATTAATTACCGTTACGTGTTTTTTTGTTTATTATATAAATTTATTAATCATTTAAATATAAATTACGTGCTAATTTTTTTAAAAAAAAATTTAAATATTAAGAAGATTTGGAAGTCACGAGTACATATGTAATAATATGTTGGCAGCATATGAAAGAGGACAGCAAGATGTACACAGAAAAAAATATATATGTATATTATATATATATATATATAATCTAAATTTAAATCATCTCTGCTAATTTTCAGTAACATGATTGATATTCACATTCTTAGTATTACCAATCATTTATAAATAAAACTAATATCCTTCCAATTTCTTTTTTTTTTTTTCATTACCAATATTTTTTTAGTCAAAACCTATGAAATTTACCAAACTTATTAATTGATTATTTTCCTTGAACAAAAAAGGGGAAAGAAATCTCTGATTTCAAACGCCGTCTTCCGACCTTTTGCCAGCAAGTAAAAATCTGGAACAATAAAGGGAAAAATATTTACATATGGAAATTAAGAAGAAAAATGGAAAACTAATTAATTAGGCGGCAAAACTGGATGACTACAACACATTATTCTTCTTATGAATATATTTGTTAATACAAGCTTGCAAATGTTTTGATAGACTTGTTTCGTAGTTATAGAGAGAAAGTCAAATTAACATTAAAAAAAAGGGAAGATGAAAGAGTTGAGGATCCCAAAGTCACCATGTTATCTCATTGTTTTATTGATGTTCTTTTTCATTTGCTTGCTTTTACATCAGTTTTCTAATTCAACCACCCAACCTCTTATCGACTCTAAACCAACGCTTCCCAAGTTGCAACATGTGAGAAATATCTCCCTTTTTGAACATCAATTCTAACCAAAGGTGTTCCTTTTTTTTTTTTTTCCCAGTTAAATATTTCCCTTTTTTCCGCATCAGTCTTCTAATATGTTTTTAGCTTCGTTTTTTTTTTTCAAGGACAGATGTTTTTGATGTTTGTTGGTGGTTTTTTTATTAGGAGCTTGCAAGGAAAACTTTGCTACAAGCATTAAGGAAAGCATCAATGTCTGATAGAACAGTCATCCTGACTGTCGTTAATGAAACTTCGGCAAGACCGGCATCGATCCTGGACCTCTTCCTCGAAAGCTTTCGAATCAGCGATGGAACAAAACGACTGTTAAACCATCTGCTTATCATTGCCGAGGGTAGCCAAGCTCTCCAGTATTGCAAGTCCAAGCATCCTCATTGTTTCCACCTCAAAAACTTCCCAACGAAATTCACGGAGATGTCATCAGGAACCCAAGGTAACCTCATCAGTCCAAGCAGGCTAATTTTGCTGCAACAAGTTATTGAACTGGGTTACAGTATTGCTTTCACGGTAAGTTAATTTTTTAAGTTGCTTGCAACTTCACTAGCTAGGTGACAATTTGATGCCATGTTAGCTTAACTTAGGTTTTTGATTTGCAGAATGCTGATGTCATGTGGCTGAGGAATCCGTTACGAGAACTTTTGCCAAATTTTGAATTGTCAATCTCATGTATGCTTCATCGTATCGATGATGAAACCTTTGGAATCGAAGGAGATGGGGGATTCTTTCATGTTAAAGCTGATGAAAAAGCTTTTGAATTCATCAAAAACTGCAATGTTAAAAGGGTTTTGCATCCTGATTCAGAACACCAATCCCTCTGCAAAATTACTGGTTATGATAACTACGTTGACCTCATTGAAATGAAGGTTAAATATTTCAGTGATGTAAATTTCGGTAGACTTTGTCAGCCATGTGATTTGAATCAGATATATATCATACAAGCTAACTGCTGTGAGAACATTGATAGCAAGATCCATGATCTGAAGCTTGTTCTTGATGACTGGAGAAAATTCAAACAACTTTCTGCAAATAATGCTAGCTCGAAGTGGTCACCCTTATCATGGAGAGCTCCGCAGAAATGCATAGGGTGATATTTCTATTCTAAGACAGCTTTCAACTCATGTAAGCTGTTGGAGGTGTGTCCAACAAAACTGGTCCGGATCTTATAACTTTAAGGATAGATAAGACAGCATAGATTCAAAGGTTTACTGTTCTAAACATGTAAAAGAAAATTTGAAAAGGTTGGTTGGTTGCCAATCATTGTACGCATTGTAATTTCACATAATTGGTAGTTGTCATGAGACATTACCTCGGTTTTATTAAGTAAATCTGAAAGCGTTGCTAAACTGTTGAAAACAGTTCAAGAAACCATCGATTTAAGCAGCTAGCAGACTTCAATTCAATAAACATGTACTGAAACGTTTGAAGAGATTTTTCTGAAACTTAGAGATTAGTTTTTTACCTGTCATTGAATTCAATAGATTCTAATAGTCTGTCCTGTTTAAATCCGGACCAACCTGTCTTGACATGAAGCAGCAAGAAGCTCCAATATATTTCTTTCACTGTGTGAGCTGCCATCAAAGTTGGAGGCAAAGAAATAGCCATGCCTAAGATTAAGATTTCACAGTCTCTTTTCCAACTCGATGTAGGAACAAGGAAAAAGAAAAACGAAAACATAAATAAATACCAACTTCTACATACATCTGACCCCGATGCCTTCCTATAGGTCCAGGAAAATCAGGGTAAAAATAAATTGAATTCAAATCCATTAAGGAACGAAAATTTTACTTCATAAACGTAAAATTTAAAAAGGCAATTCAAGTGGCAGGGTTCATTCGAATGCGACTTACAAGAGGCAAAATTCCCAGAGAATCAAAGATAATGATTTGTCAATAAAAGGCACGGCCAAACGTGGTCAATAGGGAAGGTCTTCATCTGGCATGTCCCAGTTATCTTCCTCGTCCTCGTCCTTCTTCTTTGAAGCTTCTTCCTGCTTGTTTGGTTGTGAGTATCTTGCTTGGGGACGCCTGGTTATAGTGCATGCAGAAGACAACCATCACTAATCATTGTCAACCAGATATAACCAACTAAAGCTAAACAGAAGATGAATATAGCAGAAAACAACATGAAGGACACTTATGAAGTAAGATACAATAAGATCGAATTTTGACCCTGAAACTCAACAAGAACCCAAAAAAGGGAAGAACTAACTAGCTTATGGGCGATGTAAATATGCTACACATTCAATTGAGATTCAAGACTAGAAAAAGATGATATGTAAATGATATGCAAATCAATTTGGAGATACACCTTCTTAAACACTACTCTATATGATTTTCTAATTTTGATGTCTTTATTCAAGATGATGAAGTTGTCCCCTGAAACCATATTTAAAAGATAATTGCTGGGGGATAGTTCGACTGAATACCATGCGCTAAGGAAAACTATATCAATTACATCTTTAACCATTGCACTTGTAAATCTAACCCAAGAAAAACTACACAAGCTTCAATATTTTTATGCCTAAAATACAAATATCCAACAGAATCAACTTCTGATCAGCATTTAAGACATAATAAAACTGAATTCACAATTTCTTGCCAATAAAACCCACGAAAACCAAAACTTCCCAAGCAAAAACAAAATCCAAAACCACTAAATTAAACATAAATCCAAACAAAAGAAGCTAAACATAAGACATAGCATCCACAGTTCTTTTTTTTCTTCGTTTCGTAATTCTAGACAGCCTTGTAAACTTTACCTTCTACGATTACGCTTAGCAGCCTCTCGAGATTTACGTTTCTTCTCATCTTGCTTGTTCTCATAGAACCTCCTCCTCTTACACTCTTGAATAACACCAGCTTTCATGACTTCTCTTCTGAACCTGTTAAGCAGCCTTTCTTCAGGTTCATTGTCATCCACAATAACCTGAACATTGTAAGCTGATTTAAAGAAAAGGGTGTTTGAATATGCAAGAGAAGGGCATATAACAGATGACAATTCAGTGGATAATGTTGAAGATTGATCCTCTTCAGTTGACACTGAAAGGAGATTGCTTTTGGGCATTTGAGAAGAGAGTGAAAGATTGTTGATAGGTGGGGCTTTGGGCTGTGGTGGTGGAGGAGGATTGGAAGGCAGCATGAAGGAGAGGAAGCTTGGAAGCGACAGCCAAGTAGCCATTGTTACTGGGTTGGCAGAGTTTTTCAGTTTGTGGATGGGAATTTTATTGGCTTTGCTTTTATCATTTTTCTGGTTCTATGTAGGGTACGTTGGGTCGCAAAGATTAATTGGGTTCGTTTAGGCTAATTTGCGGTCTAAAAGGTTTTGGGCCTTTATCCTTTTGGGTCTGAAAAATTTAAAAAACGATGTTTGTTCCAAGAAGATTATGGCCCAGTGTGATAAGGCTATGTTTTCTAGGTACATGTATGTTCAATTTCTTTAAATTTTCGTACATTTAAAAAATTACAAATTTTTAAATTTATATTTAAATATATGTTAAACACGAACGTTAAATACATATATTAAAAAAATCACTAATAATATAATATATGGAATTGTTAAGGTGCGTTGAGGCTACCAAAGCTACTTATTCAGGCAGGCAATTGCAATTAGCCACTTATCAAACATGTTTGAATTTATTCTTGCAACCTGGGAGGAGTCTGAAACAGTCTGACAGTTGACAGTTGAAAGTGCAAATATAGAGACTTCGATGTGGATATTGGCCACGGTACAACACCCTGTGTTCCGCGTTCACCGCCACCTTTATGCCATTGGTTGCTCAATGCCTCAGGTCCCATTTAAATAGATAGAGAGCATTTTCTCTAAGTCGTTTTCTAAGAGGATAGAGGTTTAAACTGTTTAAGTGGTCTATTTCTAATCTTAGGCAGTGGCCTTTTGCCAAATTTCCAACCTATCTGGCTAATCATTGCTTCAGTTTTTTCTTCTCTTTTGAGATGAACACGTTTTCTCTACCTTGCCATATATCAAGCAGGCTTTGCACAAATCTCTTATGAGAAAAAAAAGAAAAAGAAATCAACTGATAGAATTTAAAATTTAATTCAATTGATTCATACAGTTACTTTTAAAAACTAATACGGGGAAAGCATAAAGTTTAAATCGTAATACAGACAAAGAAGAATATGGAAGATGGGAATATAAAATAGGATGAGTCATTCATCAAGACATGATTTTTTTTCTTTTTTTTTTTTTTTTAAGCTGACTTGTTTGCTTCCATGTTCTTTGTTGTTGCTTTGTTTTTCTGCATTTTTGCAGCTTTATTTTAATTACTTTCTTGTTTTGGATAAACATATAGAACTTTGGCTTATTTTGTTACATATGCAACATCTGAAATTCAGCTCATTATTATAATCCATACAAGTTGCAGTGATGTTTGATAAGTTTTAATAGAAAAGGATAAGTTGATTGAATTAAGAAAATCAATGGGTAGAATGAACATATTGCAGATATGAAAATGACAAGTTTAATTTCTTTCTTCCTAATCACGAGTTTTCTATGATGACTTATATATTGCTGCTGTTTTCAGGTTTGTAGCAGCTTCTATTGGCTGAAAAGAGGAGATCAGTTTTGCAGTAACTTGAAACCCACGAAAGCAAATGGATTGCATTCAAATTAGAGGTAATTGTAGAACCTGGAAGTTGTTGCATTTATAAGGTTTAAAATCCAAATCTCAGTAACTCTTTCGACGTCATCAGGCTACGGTTTTCTCTGTACCAAAAAATTAAATATATTCATTGATCGAGTTATTTATCTAAATTTGAATGTCTATTTTATATTTAAGAGGATTTGGACAAAAATGAGCTTCGACAAAAAATTAAGTCTGTTTAAAATTGAACTGATCATGGCTTTCAATTTTCTGACCCAAAATCACGTAGCCCATTTTACAATTATATAATGTATATTAATTTTATATTTTATACATTAAGTAATTTTTGTTATATAAAAATACATATGCAGAATATTATGGTATAAACGTTAGAAAATGTGTTAAATTATTTAAATTTTGAAATTTAATAAAAATATTAAATTATTAAATATTAAATTTTTAAAAAATATATTTTCTCTTAAAAAATAAATTAGAAAAAAAACTATATCGGCCTAAATAAATTTGGATTTCCTATTCACTAATATGAGGGTTTGGGCAATATTTGATGCTCATTTTTTGGGTCGAGCTTAAGCAAATATAAATGATGTTAATATTATACTTAAGTCCAGCACAAATTCAACCCAGCTCGACCACAAACACCTCTAATTTAAATTTGTTATAGGTCCATTAATTGTGAAAAGATAGAAATTTTCTCCATCTCTAGAACCTTAAAAAAAAGCACATAATTTATTTTGCATATTACTTGAACTTAAGAGTGAGTACTAGATAAAAATGTGTATTAGATAAGGGTAAATTCGTTTAAGAATTGAATTATTCACCTCGCTTATATGGATCGAGCTTTGGATATTTTTTTTAAAATTTGGATCAGTCTGAATTAAATTAATATTTATTAATAAAAATTATTTAACTTAATTATATAAATATTAATAAAAAAATATTCTTATTTTGTAAATAGTTATTTAAGCTTTTGGGTCAATCTAATTCAAGCTTAGCTAAGAAAGATAAAAAATTTTAAGCAATAGCTTCGCCCAACCAAATTTATAGATAACTTGAGCATACTCAAATTTTTTAAAAAAATTTTATATATTTAAAATATTATATCCCTGTGCCTATATTAAACTATAAATTATATATCGAATACGGATATTTTTAAAAAATAAAAAATAAAAATACCATATTTTTTCCTTATTTACGAGGCTTTGAAAAGCACTCCACAAAAACATGAGAGTGCATCAACAAAAAGTGGTGGGTTTAGGTAAATCAAATTAATAAATGAATCTTCAAGAATTTTGTTAATAATATATATATATATATATATTTTAGTTCTTTCACCTTTAAGAACCTTAGTTGTGATAACCATAAATTAAAAAATCGAATCGAATTGGTCAATTGAATTAGTTGAATCAAAATTAATCAAAGGTTAAGTGTAATGTATATACTAAAATTAAAATTTTCATTGACCTGATAAAAAATCATTTCAACTGATAAAAAATTAATTTTATATTTTTTAATTTTTTAAATTTAATTTTTGAATATTTAAAAAAATTTGTTGAATCGAAAATTTAAAATTAAACTAATTTGATCTCCAATTAAGTATCTTTAATCTTGGTGCTAATAAACAATTCTCAGCCAATTAACATAACGATTAGTGCAGATTTAATTTTTAAATAAGAGGCCAAATCCTCCACACTAACACATAAAAACATATGATTAAAATATTAATTAATTAGGAGAAAAAGAACCCTTTAAAATGAAGCCTTTAGCCTTATCCAATGGAGTTCCATTTTCTAGACTTTGGGATGTCTCAACTTTCTTCTGTTGCTTGTGATTAAAAACTAATCTATAGGCTTAGATTTTTAATTAACTCTCTCTCTCTCTCT
>JBBYHO010000021.1:2971146-2985920 GCA_038382025.1 Adansonia gregorii
CTCTCTCTCTCTCTCTATACATTATTCTTGATTAGTACAATCTGATTAGGACAGATGTTAATGTTACAGCCTAATATTTTTTATTATTATTGTTGCTTTTTTTTATAATATTAATCCTATTCTTGAATTGATTCTTGGCCATTTAATTTTCTTGCTTTTTCTCTCTGATCAAGACTCATTGCCCACTTTTCTTGCCATCTTTTCTCCTCTGAAAATGAGCAACCAATAAAAAATTAAATGTTAAATCATGAACATCACATTGGATTGATTAAAATAAAATAAATTTAATAATATAATTAATATTTATATCATATTTATTTATTATATATTATAATTTTATTAAAAATATTATATATTTATATTTATATTAATTTTAATATATTAATAATTTATATATTTTAATATATATATTTATATTATTTATTTTATATAATATTTTTAATTATATTAATTGTATTTATGTTTTAATCACTTGTGTATGAAATTATATGGTTTAAATTAAGGTAAGTTGGTAAATTAGTATATTTAGTGGTTAAGTGGTCTACTCTATCCCTATGATAGCAGCTTGTAGCCTTTCAAATTTCATTTCAATTGAAATTTCTACTTACTTAATTGGTTTTAGCTTTCTCTTCCCACAAACCCTATCGAAAAGCAATAGTTCAAAATTTTGAATACTAATGCCACGGTATGTCGTAAGATTTCAATGGGCTACTATTTTTTAAAGATTTCCAGCTATTAGTCTTTTTTTTTAATTGTGGCTTAAAAATATTAAAATAATTATAAATATTAATATTTAAATAATATATAATATTATATATATATGAATAGTTTTTATTAAATAAATTAATAATTTTTTAAAAGAGATAGCTTTTCTAAATAAATGTTTTTTTTAAAAAATATATTATATATAATAATTAAAAGATATAAATATTTTTATAATATTATTTTTATTTTATAAAATATTTATTATTTTACAATTAAATTAATGTCACCTCGATGATGGTGAGTCCAATATGAAATTTTATTAATAACATAAATACAGATAACAAAACAAAGTAGGATTTTTCACCCATTTAGTACTTCAAGCAGTAGATTTGTTGAGAAACTTATCATTCCTTTTTTTCTTTTTTTTGACCTTTTTAATAAGAATATCACGTGATAGAGATTAACTCATTTCAAACTCAGAACATGTCATGTCCCAACAAAGATTTAGAAATCGCTGGTAAATTAAAAAAAAAAAAAGATTAAATTCTATAAGCATAAAGTATCCCATTTTTACGGTCTTAACCGACTCTTGTTGGCTTCTTTGACCTTGTAACGAGGTGATCCGAAAAATTTTATATTTTATATTTAAATTTGAATTAAGTTTGATTTAATTTAAAATGTAAAATTATTATTTATAAATTAATAAAAATATTTTTATTATTAATAATAATTTAAATATATTTACATTATAAAACGATGTGTTTAATATTTAGCTCGGATCTTATGAACATTTTTATATTATAATTTATATTAGTATTAAAAGTTTTTTTATTAAATTTAATATCACAAGTCAAATAATTTATATTTAAAATTACAAAAACTTAAAATCAATATAATAATAAGAATATAGATATAAATATTTTAAAACTTATTATTTAAAATTATAAAAGTTACCTAAATAACTTTTCCTCCAAGTTACAAAAAATAAAAAATAAAACTCGAGTATAATTTGTTTCTCTAGAAAGTCAGTTTTCTCTCTCTTTTTAAAGCTTTCATTTTTTTTCCTTATTCAAATATAAAAATGATCTTGTTTGATTATCAAAACAATAAAAACCTCTAGCAAATTGGGGTTCTTGCAATTGTAAATTCATTTCTGTAGCAGCCAGTTCTCTTTTTTTTTTTTAACCCTGTATGTCGTCTCTTCTCTCTCTTCCTTTACTTTAAATAAGTGTTAGAGCTTGTGTTACTGTTGAAGCTCTGAACTTTCCTTTTAGTTTTTCTTTCTTATTGACTTTCCCCCTCTCTGGTAACCTAGTCTCTACCCTTTGCTTCTCTATGTCTCTTTATTTATTTTTGTTTGTTGCTGTTTTATAGCTTTGTTTTGATGATTTTAGGATACCCTTTTGGTTGTTTTCTTTTATATTTTTGTTCATGAATCGATGCTTATCTGCAATAACCTTTTTAACCTTGATCAACTCATGTTATAGATCTTTTTTTTTCTAGCTTTTTTTTTTTGCCTTATTCAGTTTGAGTTTCTATCTAGTATACTGTCAAAAGATTAAAACTTTGCATTCCGAAGCCTGCATGTGAATTTTATTGTCTTTTGAATGTTGATCAACTGATGATGTGAAGTACTTTACCTTTTCATTCTTTGCAAAAGATAAAAGATTTTCATTCTTTGCAAAAGATAAAAGATTATCAGGTTAAGGATGGACGGGAAGGTACTTCCCAGTTTTAATTCATGGAAATTTATATGTTTGTCTTTTAACCTTTTTCAATAAATAATTGAGAAATGGTCAGTTGGGGATAATATATAGTCTAATCCAGGTGATTTATATCAGGTTCTTCATGCATAAACTAGAATTTAATCAGCTTGTGAAATAAAATAGTTGCTTTGGAGGCTCTAAAAATCATCTCTGTTAAGCTAGGGCCACAATTAATATGTCTTTTCTGTTTTGATTTTCAGGGTGTTTTCTCTTGAAAACATCATGGCTGAGGATAGCTTTCATATGCCCCCCCGGCAAAAGATGCAGATTTGTAAAGCTACTAGAGAAGCAAATCCAAACCAGAATGGATCTTCTTCTTCTTCTTCTTCTTCGAGCAGGAGCAGCTTCGGTGATTCCTCAGGTGTTGAACCTCAGGATGCAGATTACTTGTATGTTCCCCAGCTCAGTGAGGAGTTAGAAAATTTGATTTTGGCTCGGTTTCCGAGATCGGAGTATTGGAAACTTTACTTACTAAACAAGCATTTCTTACATCTTCTAAAGAGTGGTGAGTTATTTAAAATTAGAAGGGAAATTGGATTTAAAGAATCATCTATATTTATGTCACCTAGTGGAGGCAATTGTTGGTGGGCATTTGATAGGCTATTCAAGTCTTGCAGAAAGCTACCGGCGTTACCGTCATGGGATATGTGCTTTATAAGTGGAGATAAGGAATCACTTTGTGCTGGGAGCCATTTGATTGTGTCAGGCAGGGAGACTGAAGGTTATGTTTTGTGGAGATTTGAACTCGAAACAAGTAAATGGTTTAAGGGTCCTTCGATGATCGATCCTAGATGCTTGTTTGCATCTGCTACCTGTGGTACCTTTGCTTTTGTAGCTGGTGGGATTGGGATGGGGACCAGAGTCTTGAATTCGGCTGAGAAATATAATCCAGAGACTAAATCATGGGAGCTGCTCCCGAGGATGCATCAGAAAAGGAAGCTCTGCTCCGGTTGCTTCATGGATAACAAATTTTATGTCATTGGAGGGAGAGATGAGCACAACAAAGAACTCACTTGCGGAGAGGCTTATGATAAGGATAAAAACACATGGGAATGGATCCCGGACATGTTGAAAGACGATACCCCAGCTGCAACACGCCAGTCTCCGCCCCTTGTCGCAGTGGTGAACAACGAGCTTTACTGTCTTGAAACATCTTCTAACGAGCTGCGGGTCTACCTCAAGAGCAGCAACACATGGAAGAATTTGGGAGCAGTACCAGTTAGAGCTGATCTTCATAGAGGATGGGGTGTAGCATTCAAATCTCTTGGCAATGAACTGCTACTGATCGGATTCTCGTCATCCTTTTCAAGTGGTGGCATGACTATCTACACTTGCAGCCCACAGCCAGACACCGAGGACTTGCAATGGAGGTGCATTGAGGGTTGCAAAGACCGGCTTAATTTCTTTCTTCTAAACTGTTCTGTTATGGTAGCTTGAAATTAGTACTCATACTGTTTAATAGGCTTTCCTGAATAAAAGCCAGATTGTGTAGGTATAGAGAATCAATCAAGCATAGTTATGCGGTATGCCATGGCTAGTAGTTTTAACACGGTTTTTGATTTGTGTTGGCTAATCAAGGTTTTTGAGACTCCCTGATTCTAAACTTGAATTTTGATGATTCTGTCTATTTACTGCTTCGATACCTCACCAGGACAATTTCCAACCCGAGGATTAATTCAGTAGGATAAAAGATAAAAAAATATTTGAAATTCAGTATTCGTAATTTTTTCCTTTACCTGTTGTCCTTCCCTTGATAATCTTTGAATTGTCAAACTTCAAGGGAAGTTTCAAAGCAACAAATATAAAATATGCTTCAAGTATTACAATCCAAAAGTGCCTACTTTTTGGCCTTAAAATTCTAATATGCATGATTAAAATCATTTCATGAATCACCGTTAGATCATCAAAATATCAATTGTATTAAAACTAAAAATGCAAAGGAATTAAAATAAGAAACAAAAGAAGAAAAAAAGTTGACTCCCATTTATGCTATTACCATTTAAGGTTTATTTTCATTTTAATTTTTATATAAGCTGCTAAAGTTTCTATTTTGTATAAAATTTTTTAGCTAATAAAAATCCATCTTAATTGCACAAAGTCAATTAAGGCATGGGGGTTTTCTAAGCATTAACGAATCCGACCCATAAGATTGCAGGTAGCCCAGTCGTTCTGGATCGGGTCAGGATCTGGGCTTTGAAGTTTTTGTAAATGGTGAAATAGAGAGAGAGATAAAGAAGGAATCAGGGGGAGAGAGAGAGAGAGAGAGAGAGAGAGAGAGGGAGGGAGTAGCAAACAAAAATCAGCGGAGTCTTTCTTTTCTGTCTTTGGAGCTACTGGTCTTTTCCTTGCTGGAAGAGAACCCAAAACAGAAAAAAAGAAAAAAAAAAAAAAAGGGGCAAAACGCTTGAATTCTCTTCACTCTTTCGTAAGATTGTTTCAATATATATATTTTTACTTTTACGTTATCTTCACTCTTAATCTCTAATTTACTTTCAACTCTCATCTTAATCTTATATTGTAATTTCCGTTTCTTGCACTTTCTATTTCTTTTCTCTCTTCATATCTCCATTTTTGCATGTTTGGAAGCTTTTTCCTTTTGCCGGATTTGGTTCAAATCCAGCTTCGTTGGGTGCTTTTGCAAAATTAGGGCTTTTTGGGGTTTAGATACTCTTTAGGGTTCAACTTCTAAAGTTTTGATTTTGAAGGGAAATTTTTGCTTCTTTAGGTGTTTTCGGTTAGTGGGTATTTACTGAGATAGCTTGGAATTTATTTTGTTCTGAATGTTTTAGATTTTGGTGGGTATTTGATATTTTCCTGGTGAATTAGATTAGTGATGTCTGTGAACAACAATAACCCTCCCAAGAGCCTTGGGGCGTCTTCATCGCCCTTTGGTAATGCGGGGATGGTTCCTCCATCTATGCCTGGAAACCCTGCATTCTCACAAGCACAGGCACAGCCACAGGCACAGCTCAGTGCTGGTTTTCAAACTCCGTATCACCTATCTCAAGCTCAGGCCCTTGCTCATGCTCAAGCTCAAGCGCAGTTACATGCCCAATTCCAAGCACACCTACAAGCTCAAGGCTTGTCCCTTAACCAGGCTCAAAATGCTGGCATTGGGAATTTAGGTTCGTCATCGCCGTCCATGTCTACTCCTGGAAGTGCAAGTGCAAAGAGGATCCTTCAGAAGCCTCCTGTGCGTCCTCCTGGTGTTCCTATGACAAACACATTATCCCCTTTGAGAACAATGGAACTTACACCCGCTGCACGTAAAAAGAAGCAGAAGCTTCCCGAGAAACAGCTACAGGATAGAGTGGCAGCGATTCTTCCTGAATCAGCTTTATATACCCAGCTTCTTGAATTCGAGGCACGTGTAGATGCTGCCTTAGCTCGGAAAAAAATTGACATCCAAGAAGCACTTAAGAACCCACCTTGTGTTCAGAAAACTCTTCGAATATATGTTTTCAACACATTTGCTAATCAGATTAAGACGATTCCAAAGAAGCCTAATGCAGAGCCTCCCACTTGGACTCTTAAGATTATTGGGAGGATCTTGGAAGATGGGGTAGATCCAGATCAACCTGGGTTTGTTCAAAAAACAAACCCCTTATACCCAAAGTTTTCATCTTTCTTTAAGAGAGTGACAATTTCCTTGGACCAGAGACTATATCCAGAAAATCATATCATTATATGGGAGCAGGCTCGATCTCCTGCTTCTCATGAAGGTTTTGAGGTGAAGAGGAAAGGGGATAAGGAATTCACTGCAAATATACGGTTGGAAATGAATTATGCACCTGAGAAATTCAAGCTTTCTTCTGCTTTAATGGAAGTCCTTGGTATTGAGGTTGATACGCGCCCCCGAATTATCGCTGCAATTTGGCATTATGTGAAGGCTAGAAAACTTCAGAACCCAAATGATCCATCTTTCTTTAATTGTGATGCCCAACTTCAGAAAGTTTTTGGGGAAGAAAAAGTGAAATTTACCATGGTTTCGCAGAAGATATCACAGCATTTGTCTCCGCCACCACCCATACACTTGGAGCATAAGATCAAGCTTTCTGGGAATAATCCTGCTGGTACTGCATGCTATGATGTGTTAGTTGATGTGCCGTTCCCTATACAGAGGGATTTGTCAGCTCTGTTAGCAAATGCAGAGAAGAGCAAAGAGATTGAGGCTTGTGATGAAGCAATATGTGCAGCCATAAGGAAAATTCATGAGCACCGTAGAAGACGTGCATTCTTTCTTGGGTTCAGTCAATCACCGGTGGAATTTATCAATGCTTTAATTGAGTCTCAGAGCCGGGATCTTAAATTGGTAGCTGGGGAAGCAAGTCGAAGTGCTGAAAGAGAGCGACGATCAGATTTCTTCAACCAACCATGGTAAGCACATTTTTTCCCCTTTTTGTTGAAGTTGTTCATTGTTGAATTTTGGATCATTTACCTCAAGTTTTTTAACCCTAGCCTATCACTTATGCAGTCATTCTACTGACAATATCTTGAATTGTGATTGATTTGACAATATCTTGAATTGTGATTGATTTGGTAGAAACTTCAGTTTTTAATTGACCCTTCAACCTTATTGTGAAGTGGGCTCTGTCAAAATTATTCATCTCATCTTCTCTCGAATTGCTAAGTAGCGAGTAATACTACTACTAGGGAGTCTTTTTTTGTTCATTTGCCAGACGTTAATTGATACTCGAATCTTGTTTAAGCTTTGAGATTTAATTGTAAAATCTTTTGATTGACATGTGAAAATTTTTTCAGTAGTTGAGATAAATTTATTTGCTGCGGTCAAAGGAGTCCCACTTTTTCATGTATATGATACATGTTTCGATTATGCTCGGTTTGGTTTCTCTAAATAAGTTTCTTATACAAAACGTAATGTTAGCAATAATGGTGATAACAGAAGTAATGAACGATGAAGATGTATTCATGTTGTATTTGGTGATTCTAACAGGGTCGAAGATGCTGTTATCCGTTATCTGAATCGCAAGCCTGGTGCTGGAAGTGATGCACCAGGAGGAAGCGCATGAAGGATGGTTCCCAACTGCGTTTTTCATTGATTTGAATCATGCATCAACTGTAGACCATTCCTTTAATGCAAATAGAAATTGCAGTGTTGTTGGATGGCAAGTTAGAGGGGATGTATAACAAGAAGTAGCTTTGTTTAGGCATAATTACCATCAAAACTGATAATAATAATAAAAAGATAGTTTTTTTTTTCGAAATTTTATTTTGTTAAATTTGTAATTTATATATGTTAGACCTATGAAGATATTAGGACTCGGGATGAATGCTTTAAGCAGGTATGTTTACGAAATGAGTATGTCAATTTTTTTCATGTGTTTGGATGATACTCTTGTATTGATGTTCGGATATGTGTCGGGCACAACTACTTTAGGAAAATAAAAGGTCCGAGTAGTATGGTGGTAGACTCATCTAGGTTGCCTTCTTGGTTTGACTTGAATGTTTTTCTTGGTTAATGTCTATCATGGAAATGCAGTGTTATGAATGCAGACTATGTTTGAGTGTTGGGTGTGGCATGTGTTTGATTTAGGTATTTTTAATTTTCTTAAATGTTTTTGTAATGGATTTGAAGGGTTGATGAAAGGTCATATTCCGTTTGAATATATGCTAAGCACGGGCGTCAAATATAAATATTTTAAGAAAAATAAAAAGTTATAAATTACATACATATGAAGTAGATATTTGGTAATTAGAAATGTTCATATTTCTCTTGCGTTCTGTTTTGTTCTATTTGACTGATTATTATCATACAAAGGCGGCTAGCCATGTGAAAACAATTTTTTTTTTTTTTTTTGTAAAAAAATTCACCCTCGATGCTACCATTTTTCTTCCCTTTTTCTTAAGATGAAAGCTGTTATAAAGAAAAAGAGTTGACTGCAATGAAAATAGAAAATTTTGAGGGAAATAGATTTTTAGGTTTTTTTCACTCTTTTTTTCCTTCTTTCCCTTGGTTAATATAAAGGTTGAGAATAGCCAAGGTTGAGCCATCTCACGGCCACGCCATTGGCCATTGAGGACTGGGCTATTTCGTAATTTAGCCCCAAAAACAGAGTCAATCTCTTATCCCTCTCAATTTGAAGCGAGCCAAAGCCAGAAACTGGCGGGAAAGTTAAAAACCAAAGCCCAAATCAATTCTCCTCCTCCTCGTCTTCGTCGTCTTCTTCATTGCAACTAAAAAGCAGGGAAGAAAGGAAAGTCAAAAAAAAAAAGGATGGAAGAATCGAAAGAGAAAATGTGTTGGAGAAAAGAAGTGGATCAGAACCTTAAGCGGCTTCAATCGCTGCTCTTTGGCGCCGAGCTCTGTCTTGAGAGGCGGGATTTCGCGGCGGCTCAGGTCCTCTCGCTTCGTCTTCTCGGCTTCCTCGATTCTCACTGTAACTCTGAAATCGATGAGGCCTTCATTCGTCCCATCCGTAACGACGCTGTCTCTAAGCTCGACTCAGCTCACCGTGCCCTCGTTCAAGAATCTGATCGGTATATATATATATATATATATATATATCACGAATTAATTTTTAAGATTTTAAAACTTTTTTTTTGTTCAAATTAATAAATTGAAATGCTAATATGCTTGTTTTATTGTATATTTTTTGCTATTATATATCTGCTTTTATTTCCAATCAAGAGATTAAAGCTTGATTTTGTTTCTTATAGGTAAATTTTTTTTTTTTTTTGGTTTTAAGATTAGTCTTAGGTATTTTAAATCTTGATCTTTGATATTGATAAAGTGTATATTAAGAATTGCATGCTTTCAGCCGAGCATTTGAGCAAGCAGGCAAAGCTCCCGGTTGTGTTTTTGGCATGCAAGGAGGCATTGACATTAGCAAAATCAAGCAGTCAAAGTATCTCTGTTCGCTCCTTCAGCAATCTAAGGGAAAGGCTCTAACTGAATTGGTATGAATAGTATATCGTTTACTTGCAATTTTATTCTTGAAAAAGTTCATTCTATCCTAGTTTAGGATTGAATTCGTATGTTTATGGAGTTCCTTTTTGAAACAAAGATCATAAATTGCAAGGTTTTTCTTTTGGTATAACCTGTCTCTGACTGTTTCTCAGGGAGGAGGAAAAGACAGGCCAGATAAGTTGATTAGCAAGCCGTCTAAAGCTATGACACAGACAAAGTTGACATCTTTGTATGGAAGCAAAATTGAAAGAGCAAATAATTGCTCATACAAAAGTTCTTTGGACTCCAAAAATGGCAGTTCCAGAGATTGTGTTATTGTGGAAAAGGGTCATTCTTATCACAACTTTCCTAGGGGACATGGCATTTCAACCTTTTCAAAAGTTGAAGAGGAAGCAAGAGGCCACGGAAATAGCTTGGGGACAAAGCGTGCGCACAGAGAAATGAGTAGCCCCAGTAACAACAGTGCAAGGTCACCTTCGAGCAATGAAGAAGCTAATGCTGATGTTTTGGGGAATGCATTTGTAACAGCACGAGCAAAACTGGTATAATTCAAAATATTGGAGTTTTGGCATGTAAACTGTCAATTGTTCCGGAACTTTGTCTGAAGTATTTAGAAGTGAAATTTGTTTTACATGTTCTTATATTATTTCCATGCCATTGTTAATCCCTTAAATTATAGCAAATGGATGTAAGGCAAAAACAAGGGCTGGCTGGTTCTCCAAGTGGTTCTGTCTCCCCACAGAATGATACCAATTTCAGTTCTAGAGGTTATGGTGCAAAATCCTATGGTTTTTCACGACGTGGAGTTCGTGGTAATTTTGTGCCCCCTATAAGATCTAATGGGAGCAGTATTGGAAATGTGACATCACGAATTGCTGGAAAGACTGATGATGCATTAGATGAATCAACAAGGACATGGTGAGTTATGTAAATTCTTCAAAGGAAAAATGCAATTTAAATTATATCCTTGTGCATCGCCATTGCACCTATGATCATGGATTAAGTATTACATTTTCAATATCTGGTCTCTGGAAGCAGATTCAACCATTTAAGATTTTTGTTGGTAAATAATTTCTTGCAGATAAATGAGCTTTAATGCCATCATAGTCATATTTTAAAGTGATTTTAAGAATTATTTTTTATCTTATATAACCAGTATCTGTTTGCAAATGTTATATTGAGTAGCATAATTGAGATGTCTTATGTTTGCCTTCGTGTCT
Source organism: Adansonia gregorii (assembly GCA_038382025.1). NCBI lineage: Eukaryota > Viridiplantae > Streptophyta > Magnoliopsida > Malvales > Malvaceae > Adansonia > Adansonia gregorii. Next base: position 2,981,766 of record JBBYHO010000021.1, read on the forward strand.
TCACTTGTTTTAATGGTTTTGCACCAGTTTGGAAGTTCTTTGTGGTCCTGATGGTGAACTTCCCGAAAAATTAAGAAATTTGGAACCTCGCCTTATTGAGCATGTCAGCAATGAGATTATGGATCGAGATCCGAACGTTCGATGGGATGATATTGGTATTAGCATATACATGAAACTTCCTTTTAGGTTTTATCTTTATTCAGCTATGTTTGTAATTTTAAGTTTCTCCTAAAAATGATGCAGCTGGCTTGGAGCATGCCAAAAAATGTGTGACAGAGATGGTCATATGGCCTCTATTACGTCCTGACATATTTAGAGGTTGTCGCTCTCCTGGAAAAGGTCTTCTTCTCTTTGGTCCCCCAGTAAGTATCTTTTAATTCTCTACAAAATAGATGTTAATATCATGGGTTTATGACTTCTGTGAGTACATGCTATATAATACAGGGAACAGGCAAAACAATGATTGGAAAAGCTATAGCTGGTGAAGCAAAAGCCACCTTTTTCTACATATCTGCTAGTTCATTGACAAGCAAATGGGTATGTTATTGTCCTCTGTTTGTCTTTAATGATACTTTGTATGTGTGTTTTTTGAAATGCGGGAAGGCTTGTCAAAAATATTTAGGCACCTTAACATGGTACCTCTGAGTCTAAGATCCACAGTAACTATGTAGATTAAAATTTCTCAAGTTGTCCTCACATTTTTCCAGAAGTTAAATTTATTTTTATTCTCTCCCAAAGATTATAGTGAATCGATTATAATAGTTAATATTGCTACTGGTGAATCTAGATTGGCGAGGGCGAAAAGCTAGTGAGGGCGCTTTTTGGGGTGGCCAGTTGCCGTCAGCCGGCTGTAATTTTTGTTGATGAAATAGATTCACTCCTATCTCAGGTAACTTATATCTTATCCTTCTTAAAACCAAACTTGAATTGCCGTCAGAATCACTTTGAACACTATACTGTAATGCTGAGATGATTGGAGATTTGGTCAAGCTGGGAGATTGGAGATTTTGCAGGCTATTCACCATATGTAAACTATATAAATAAACAAGGACTTATTTTCTCTCTGTTGTTAATTAAGTTTTATTTTGTCATGAATTCTGTTTGAACTAGGGAATACTTTGCATCCATGTTATTTAGTGATACACCACTTTAAATCATAGTAAGAATTAGGCAAAATGCAGTCTATTAGACTCTACATCACAATAATCTTTATAACCGGTTAGTGAAGTGCTTTCTAAAAGGTTTTTTTTTTTTTTTTAATTGTGGGTACAGCGTAAGTCGGAAGGTGAGCATGAATCAAGTAGAAGACTCAAGACGCAATTCCTCATTGAAATGGAAGGCTTTGATAGTGGCAGTGAGCAGATTCTTCTTATAGGTATTGTCAAAGCCATGAATTCATGTGGATTTGTTGACAAATGGAAAAGGTTTCATTCAATGGACCTCCTATAGGAAATAAGAGTGTGGTGAACTCTACCATATGCAGTCTTGTTGAAAGCTTAGTTCTTTCTTAGTGAAAAGAAAACTAGTTAAATTGTATGATAATTATGACTGCATCTCATAAACATGAAGCAAAAGCCAAAGTTACATTTGCCATTTTAATTTTTGGACTGGACTTCAATCTCTTCAAATATGGTGAGTCTTATCAAGCAATTGCATTGCATATTTGTATGATCCAGGGGCAACAAATCGACCTCAAGAACTAGATGAAGCAGCAAGGAGAAGACTTACTAAGAGACTCTACATTCCCCTTCCTTCATCAGGTGAAACTTACATTTCTTATCTAATCTAATTCTTGCCATTTATGCCAAAGAATTTGTTTCTGACTTACTTTCACTGGTGATGAAGAAGCAAGAGCGTGGATAGTGCGTAATCTGTTGGAGAAGGATGGACTATTCAAGCTTTCAGAAGATGATATTGATGCCATATGCAAGTTAACCGAAGGTTAGCTTATGTCTTCTCTTGGCTGTTAAGCTGCTTTGTTTTATCTTAGCTATCCTTCGAAATTGCCTTATTCAGTACCTTTCCTTTGCAGGCTACTCAGGATCAGATATGAAAAACTTGGTGAAAGATGCATCTATGGGACCTCTTAGAGAGGCTCTGAGACAAGGCATGGAAATTACAAAACTGATGAAAGAGGATATGCGGCAGGTAACTCTTCAGGTAATGGACATGCAAGTCTGCACTTTAAAGAACACACATGTATACAAGGTAAAAATTTGTCATCAGCTTAATCATTTGAAATCATCTTCTTCTTGTGTAGGATTTTGAGAATGCTTTACAAGAGGTCAGGCCCTCTGTTTCTCTGAACGAATTGGGTACATATGAAGAATGGAACAAACAATTTGGAAGCTTATCACTCTAAGGCTTGAACAAAGAATTGAAGGAAAACAGAGAATGTTTTTCCCTTTAACTGGCTAAAAAAAAACCCACGTTTGTAAGCACTAAACAGGATCTTGTACCGCTTACTTTCATCTTTCGTTAACCTCTATGAAATGAGAGACTTACTCCTTTCATTTCTATTATCCCAATGTTTTTGTGTTATTAACTCGAATCTCTTCTAAATTGTCCTAGATTTGGCGGCATCAGCTCGTTTTCCTGAAGGGAAAAAAAAAACCTTAATCTAGTTAAGCATGAGCATGAATTGTAACGCTTCTTTTGAAACAGTTAGTTGTTCAAAGGGGAAGAGAAGTATATAAGGTTTAAACTTAAAAAATCAGTACATGTGACATAGTCGTTCCAAAGGCGCATGCACGTGATGTGCCTTGACTAGGTATTAGAGATAATTAAGTATGCACATCATGCTTTTACAATCACAAATTTGTCCACTGAAGGATAACCACATGATTTAGAATCAATGGTCTTTATTGATGCAAATGATTATGATTAATATCTGATAAAGATTTTGTATTATATGATTGCCTTAGCTAAACATGTCCTCCTAGTTATAGTCCAGATGAGATATAATGTCATATTGGCATCTTACTTTGTCCTTGCAATTTTAATTCAGAACAATCGACTCTCACTAAGTTAATGTATTTTCTGGTCTTACCTTGAATGGTCTCTTTTCTGAATAAAAACCTTTAGTCCACCGGCCATGTGAGCTGTCAAGAGTGGCATGAAAACCGGCTTTTCAGAAGTGACTGGTCTGATTTCAAACTGCCTAAGTATGGAAGCCACCACATAGTTCATCTGAATGAAGGCCATCTCCTTCCCAAGACAAACTCTTGGACCAGCCTGAAAAACTGGGAACTTGTATGGACATACCTTCTTTAGCGATCCTCCTTGGTGGCTTGTTGGTTCGATAAACCACCGGCTTGGTCTGAACTCGTACCAGTCCTTTCCCCACAATGGTTCCATTCTCCCCATTCCGTAGGGAAAGTAGGTAACCCTATCTCCTGCCTGGATTAGAGTGCCATCAGGCAACAAGTCATCAGCCATGGCATGCTTGGAGTCCCGGGCTACTGGTGGATAGAGCCTCATGGATTCACAAAGAGATGCTTTCAACAATTTTAATCTTTTCAATGATTCATAATCTAACAAGCTTTTCTTTATATCCTTGATCTCTTCCAGAAGTACTTGCTCACTAACTGGATGGCAGGAAAGCAACCAGAAGAGCCATGTCATTACTGCTGAAGTTGTATCCCTTCCTGCCATGATGAAGCTTATGGTCATATCTCTTATCAGTTCCTCGTCATGACCGGCTAAGATCAGCCTCGATATAAGATCTTCATCACAATTCTCTCCATTTTCATTGATCTTTTTCCTCTTGTAATGAATGATTTCCTCAACATATGAATGAACTTCCTCCACAGCGTCCTTGAGCCTTTTCTCTGATCCAACTCCAAGCCATTTCTTGACCTTCCAAACCAAGAACAAAGGAGCAGCTCCACGCTTGGCACATATCTCTGAAGCCATGTCGAAAGCCTTGTTGAGAGGTGGAACAGGCTGAGAAGGGTCTAAACAACAGCGATCCACCCCTAATGAGACCTGGCAGATTATATTGAAAGCAAGTCTTCTCAGCAAGTCCTGCAAGTCCACCACTTGTGATGCCTCAGCAAATGACTTCAGCAAAGGTAACAATTGATTTTCCACCTCTTCCTCCAATATACTCATAAAAAATTCTCTCAAAGAACTGGTGCTGAAAGCATGGCTTGC
>JBBYHO010000021.1:2986020-2997618 GCA_038382025.1 Adansonia gregorii
AAAAAAATTTGTAAGTAATTACAAAATTAACCAATAGATAAAAAATTATTGTTTATCATCATTATAATAAATAATTACTAGTAAAAAATATTTTTTCTTGGTGAAAGAAAAAAAGTTATGAAAGAATTACAAATGAATCAATCAAATAAAATATTTATTATATACTATTATTATAATAAATAATTACTAGCAAGGAAATAAAAAATATCTATGCCAAAAAAAGCATTTTGCAATTATCTTTTTATCTTTTGGGAAAAGAAAAAAATGACCAGCAGCATAATCAGTTGATTTGGGCTCTCGCAACGGAGGAAGACAGTGAAATCTAATTAGCAAGAAAATCTACTTAAGTTTTTTTCTTTTTAATAAATTTATCACACAATTTTTAGAAAAGTTAAATTTTATAGTTTTATGTTTTTTTATTTCAAATTGATTTAGTAATAAACATTTTTATTTGTGAAAAAAATGTAATTTAAAATATTTATTTTTTATATTGAAAAAATAATTATTTTAATATATAAATATATGGTAAAATATGTAAAAATATTTTAAAAATAATTATTGTTTATTATGATTAAAATTATATAAAAAAGTTCAAGTCCCAAACTATGGGCGAAACACTTTATATATTATCTTATAAAATCTTATAAAATAAAATTAAAGTAATACCCTAATTGACAAATTAGGGTAATTTGGTGATTAAGATGAAACTTTGGGTTGGTTGTTTTCCAACTCTCATTTCTTCCTAATTTTACAATTTTTAATTTTGTTTTTTATTTAGTTTATTGGGATATATTTGTGTTATTTTTATTATATATTTGCATAAATTTTAAAATATTAATAATATATATTATATAAATTTTGATATCTTCGTATATTCATACTGTGTTTTCTTTTATTATGTTGTTTTTACTTATTTTTTTTATATTATGTTCTATATAATCATGTCGTATAGTCTAGTTGAAACTATTCAACTAGCACTCAATTTTGTATTGCGTGTTGTTGTGTTCATGATATATTAATAATTCATTTTATATAGATTTTGACATGTTATTTATCTATTAATATTATGTTCATATTATTTTTACATCATATTGTAGTTTAATTATTTTTTCATATCAAGTTTATGATGTGTAAAAATTTGTATATATGTGATACTCAAAATATGATTATAACATAAAAATAAATGTGATAATTATAAAAAAATTACAATTATTTTCTATAGACAACAAGTAATTGAAGATAATTCCCACATTATTTTATAAGATACATACAATCTTGCACTTCATGTGAGCCTTATTTTTCAATAATGTTTAATGTATATTTTACTCTAACGTATAACATAAAACCTAAAAGAATAATTAACAAAAATATTTTATCTGCAATTTGGAAATATGGATTAAGTTTTGCACATCAATATATTATAAAATAAAATAAAATTAAGGATATAATATAACTAAATGATAATTAATTATGATTAAGGTGTCCACTAGCTCAGTCGGGCCGTGTAAGAAACGAGCGTTGAAATCAGCAACACACAAACTGTAGACTGTATGTAATTGCATGAACACAAATCAACTGGCTTGTCGATGTAAACTGTGTAAAACCACGAAAACAAGTAAACTGGCTTCAAGGCATGTATCTATGCCATTATCTTTAAGGTTTGACTAGCCCCTACCGCTGGTGTGCAACAGGGTTACCGGCGTATAAACCTCGAGGATACAACGAAACTCAATGACGGATTACGTATTACACTGACAAAAATAGTCCATTGGGCACGGAGCAGTGTATTACAAAATTAGCAAACTTCGATAAAGAGTTTTTGCAGCAAGTCTTTATAAAAGAATCCGGAAGAGTTTGATTATGAAGGAAAGATTCAAAGTTTCAGTTCCTTTTCTTGTTAAAGACATATATGTATATATAGGCTATTATATGTCTGTTTAAATAGATATAACTTTTGCCTAAAAGTGCTTGTCTGTACAGACATGCTATTAGAATAACCCGATCTGTTTAAAACAAATAGTTAAAATTCTTAACAGACATGATTCTTAGTTCGGATATATCTTGTCTGAACAAATCTAATCATTTCATAATAATCAAAAATTAAAATTTAATTGATTAAAAAATAATTAATTAATCAGCTGCACCTACACCTACACATGCCATATAATATAATAATATTTATTATTATATTAACGCACAAATAGCCTACCAAACTTGGTTTGCACCATAGCCATATGTGTGCAATTTATTAGGGACATATACTTTTTTATATTTAAAGAACTCATTCTTTTGGTTCTTTTTCAATGTGGTATCTATTCCACATATTATTTTGAAAATGTTTAACAATCTCCCCTCATTTTCAAAATAATCCTGATTTTGATAATTTTGGAAATCAAATGCATAAATGAAGGTGTCTTACGATTGAACCTCCACTTAGTAAAAACATTTTAAAGTTAACCGAAATCGCATGGTAGACAATGCTTTGAACTAGCTATTCCATTTGGTTAACCAAACACATTTCACACAATGATTTCAACACCGTTCAATGCACCAGTATCCGGAGACATTATTATGGCCATGTGTTTGTGTTCTCTTTTCATGAATGCTATTAGAGCCAAGCCCCTCAACTCTTAGAAGCGGCCATACTTCACACTCACATAGGTAGATCCCATCAAGAGTGTTCTCGTAACTATAACATTCTAACATAATTATTTTATGGGTCCATTAAGAGTATATTACTCATCCTACCTTTATCATTACGGGTACCTAGCACTTTTACTTAGGACGGAATATTATTTTTATTATAGTGTTAGCAGCCATATACGAATGATGTACTTTTTCTCATTGAACTCAAGACTTAACATTGTACCAAGTGTTGAGTCGAGTTTCCATCATGTGTGACTTTAATTTATGGGTTTGAGCCCTATCCCCCTTAAGGTCTTATTCATTATATCTCTAGCAAGGCTTCTGGTCAAAGGATCTGCCAAGTTTTCACTTGACCTCACAAAGGTTACAGTGATCATTTCATCAAAAATTAACTGTCGGACAAAACTATGTCTCAACCCAATATGTCTAGATTTTCCATTATATACTTGGCTATATGCCTTTGCTAGAGTAGCTTCACTATCACAACATATTGATATTGGTGAAATTGGTTTAGGCCATATAGGTACATCATATAACAAATTTCTTAACCATTCAGCTTCTTTAGAGGCAGCAGCCAATGCAATAAACTCAGCTGCCATGGTAGAATCTGTTATGCAGGTTTGTTTCTTAGAACCCCAAGAAATAGCACCCCCACCAAGAATAAAGATCCATCCACTTGTAGAAGCATGATCTTCCAAACTAGTAATCCAACTAGCATCTGAATACCCTTCGATAATTGAAAGATACCCATTATAGCATAATCCAGAGTTAATAGTTTTCTTTAAGTACTTAAGTACTCTATTAATTGCTTGCCAATGTAAATTACTTGGATTACTTGTGTACCTACTTACTTTGCTAATGGCATATGCAATATTCAGCCTTGTACATTTCATTATATACATAAGACAACCAATTACCTTTGCATATTGCAATTGATCAAATTTTCTTCCATTATTAGGCACTAATTTTCTTTAAGGATGCATGGGTGTAGAAGCTAAAATACAATCAATAAGATTAAACCTTTTAAGTACCTTTTCAATGTAATGAGATTGTGACAATGCTATGTTACTTCCATCTCGGATTATTTTAATTCCAAGGATAACATCTGCACCACCCATATCTTTCATTTCAAAGTTATTTGACAAGAATTTTTTTGTTTCCTCAACTTGTTCTAAATCCATGCCAAATATAAGCATGTCATCAACATATAAGCAAATTATGACACCTTTGCCATTTTCAAATTTGCTATATATGCACTTATCATATTCATTTATCTTGTAGCCATTAGCTAACACAACTTGATCAAACTTTTGATTGCATTGTTTTGGAGCTTGCTTAAGCCCATACAATGATTTGACAAGCTTACAAACTTTATGCTCGTGTCCTTTCATGACAAACCCTTCTGGTTGTTCTATGTACACTTCCTCTTCTAATTCACCATTTAAAAATGCCTTCTTTACATCCATTTGGTGAATGACTAAATTATAAATAGAAGTAAGTGAAATTAAAAGTCTGATCATAGCAATTCTTGCTACAGGTGCATAGGTATCAAAGTAGTCAATTCCTTGCTTTTGTGTAAAGCCTTTGGCTACCAACCTTGCTTTGAATTTCTCTATGGTTCCATCAGCTTTCATTTTTTTTTTGAAAATTCATTTACAACCAATTGATTTTGAACCTGGTGAAAGATCAACCAAAGTCTAAGTATTATTACCCATGATCGAAACTGTCTCATTATTTATTGCTTCCTTCCAAAAAGCAGAATCTTGAGATTTCACATCTTCATTATACGTAGCAGGGTCCGATTCTACATTACAGCAATAAGAAATTTGGTTGTCTATGCTGTCACCTTTTCCCTCTATAAGGAACATAAAGAAATCTGGACTAAAATCTCTTGTCTTTTTTATCCTTTTGCTTTTCCTTAATTCTTGACAAGGTTTATTATTCTTTTCAAATTGTTTCGATGGATTCTCTAATTCATTTGTAGAATGAATTGATTGTTGTGGCTGTAGCTGTTTTGAAATAGATTTAAATCTAGTTTTATCAAAAATTGCATCTCCTGATTCAATGATGGTACTAGCCGAAATTGAGTCATTTGGTTCAATTACCATGAACCTATATGCTTTACTGTTGTGTGCATATCCTAAAAATATGCATTCAATTCCTTTTTCTCCTAACTTTTTCCATTTAGGTTTAAGAATTTTGACTACAGCTCTACAACCCTAAACCTTTAAATAATTAAGGTTTGATTTTCTTTTCTTCCATAGTTCATATGGGGCTAACTTGGTTTCCTTGGTAGGGACTCTATTTAAAATATAACAAGCTGTTAAAATAACTTCTCCCCAAAAACCTTGTCCAAGACCTGAATATGATAACATAAAATTTACCATTTCAGTTAGGACCCTATTTTTCTTTCAGTTACACCATTTTGTTGTGGTATGTAAGATGCTGAAACTTGATGGATTATTCTGGTGGATTCAAAGTAACTTGGAATATAGTATTCTCCACCTCTATCTGATCTTAAACACCTGATAAATGACACACATTGAAGCTCAACTTCAGACTTATAAATTTTAAATTTATCAAGTACTTCATTCTTTGAATGCAGCAAATATATATAACATTACCTAGTACTATCTTCAATAAAGGTAACAAAATACTTCTTTCCACCTAGTGAAGGAGTACTATAAAAATCATATACATTACTATGTATTACTTCAAGCATTCTTGTACTTCTTTTTACTTTGGGAAAAAGATTTCTTGTTATTTTGGTCAACATGCGTTTATTACATTTATCAATGTTGGAATTAAGAACAGGAAGTAATTTTAACTTATGCATTTCATTCAATTTTCTATAATTCAAATGGCATAATCTACAATGCCATAAAGTAGAAGACTCAACCATAAAAGCATAAATAATATTCTTCTTTTTATTATTAATATTAAGTTTAAACATACCATCATACTAGTATCCTTTCCCAACAAAAGTACCACCCTTAGATAGAATAAACTTATCTACCTCAAATACAAGTTTGAACCCAAACTTATTCAACAAACTTGCAAACACTAAATTCCTTCTAACTTTCGGCACATAATATACATCATTCAAAATTAATACTTTTTCGAAAGTGAAATGAAGTTCAACAGACCTTTTGCCTTTAATTGTTACTGTAGAAGAATTTCCCTTGTATAAGACACTGCCACATTCAATTGGTGCAAACTTTGTGAACATGCCTTTATCCTTGCATACATGTTTTGTTCCACCCGAATCAATCCACCATGCATCATTGTCTTCAACCATATTAATTTCAGAAATCATAGCCACAAACTTTTCGGTAGCACTAATATTAGAACTATTTTTCTTCTTTAGCAGCCGACATTCATTCTTGAAATGTCCTGGTTTACCACAATGGTAGCATGAGCCTTTTTGCTTATTCTTGAATTTAGAAGCATTAGCAGTTTGTTTAAACTTCCTTTTGATAAATTTAGGAGCTTTAATGGTCTACCCTTCCTCTATAATATGTACTTTGGCAATTTCAGAATCATGATTCTGATCTTGCTTTCTATATTCCTCTTCTATATGAAGATATTTGCCAAAGTCTCAAGAGTCATATCATCTTTCTTATGTTTCAGACTTCTTTTAAAGTCTTTCTATGACGGAGGAAGTTTGTCTATAATGGATGACACACTAATGGTTTCATCCATTTTCATATCATATTGCTTAAATTGATTAAGCATTCTTTCAATCTCACGCAATTGTTTAATAACAGACTGATTATCAACCATTTGATAAGAATTGAAACGACTTACAAGAAATTTCTTATTAGTTGCATCTTCAGTCATGTACCTTGCCTCCAATTTGTCCCACAGCTCCTTGGCTGTAGTCTTATTTTGATATGCATCGAAAAGGCTATCTGATAGACCATTCAAAATATGGCTAAGGCATATGTAGTCAGCATTATCCCATTTTTGCCTTTCTCGAATTGTAGCAATAAATTCTGTCTTATTCTCTTCTGGCCTCGGAGTAGTTAAAACATATGCTATCTTTAATGTTGAAAGAAGGAAATGCATTTTCTTTTGCTATTGTTAAAAGTTATCTCAATCAAACCGATCAAGTTTAATGAAACTAGAAGCCAATTCCTTTAGTGTTCCACTTTCAGAAGTGACCATAATTAATCCGAAATAAAACCTTAAAATTGTAAAAAATGAACGTTAAAATCAGCAACACACAAACTATAGACTGTATGTAATTACACAAACACAAATAAACTGGCTTGTCGATGTAAACTGTGTAAAACCATGAACACAAGTAAACTGGCTTCAAGGTGTGTATCTATGCCACTATCTTTAAGGTTTTATTCACCCCCACTGCTGGTGTGCAATAGAGTTACCGGCGTATAAACCTCGAGGATACAACGAAGCCCAATGACTGATTACATATTGCACTGATGGAAACAGTCCATTGGGCACTGAGCAGTATATTACAAAATTAACAAACTTCTATAAAGAGTTTCTATAGCAAGTCTTTATAGAAGAAATTCAAAAAAATTTGATTATGAGGGAAAGATTCAAAGTTTTAGTTTCTTTTATTGCTGAACACATATATGTAAATACATGCTATTACATGTCTATTTAAACAGATATAACTTTTGTCTGAAAGTGCTTATCTATGCAGACATGTTGTTAGAATAAACCTGTCTATTTAAAACAAATAGTTAAAATTCTTAGCATGCATGATTCTTAGTTCAGACATGTCTTGTCTGAATAAATTTAATCATTTGATAATAATCAAAAATTAAAATTTAATTAATTAAAAAATAATTAGTTAATCAGCTGCACCTGCATTTGCCAAGTGCCAAGTGCAAAGTGCCATATAATATAATAATGTACAAATAGCTCACCCGGCTTGGATTGCACCATAACCGTATGTGTCCTATTTATTAGGGACATATACTTTCTTATATTTAAAGAACTCATTCTTTTGGTTCTTTTTCAATATGGTATTCTATTCCACATATTATTTTGAAAATGTTGAATAGGTCGCAGCCTTAAAAAAAATTGAATTTTAAGCCCATACCTAAATTTAGCTTGGTCCAACCACCTATTTAAGCATGAATCACTATTTATCCTGTTAAAAAAATATTTTTATATTAATATTAATATATTTTATAATTAAATTTAAATAAAAAATATATTATTTTAATATAAAAATACTATTTCAGGTTGGGCTAAGTTGGCCTAGAATAAGAAAATACAAACCTGAGTCTGAGCCCGATTAAACAAGGCTTGCTGGGGCAAGCGGGCTGCCCCACTTATAGTTAGGTCTAATTATAATACGTATATACAATTTTTTTTAATTATTGATTTGACTTTTATTCATACTAAACTCTATTAAAATTATATTGAAATAATTATAATAAAAATCTATATTTATAATTATCTAACTTATAATTTTTTTTTAATTTTTATAGATTTGACTCATTTGTGCATTTTTTAGTGCTATTATTTCATATCATTATTGTATTTTAGGTTTTTTTTGTTATATCTAAAATTATTAGGTTTAATTGGAGTTATTCAAATAACTTTTAATTTTGTGTCAATTTTATTTTTTATAATTTCAACACATTTGTATATGTTTGTTGTGGTCATATTATTTTTTTATGTCTTGTCGTGTCATATTTTATTTATTTTTTATGTGATTTTCATGTGTGTATGTTACAGTATTCAAATAACTTTCAATTTTGTGTCACATATTGTATAATGATTGATTCTTTATTTTTTTTAAAATAATAAGGTTATATTTTCTTTTGGTATTTATATTATTGAATAAAAATTATTATATTAATAAATTATATGTAAAAATTAAAATATTGAATAATAATACGAAGAGAGATTAATGTAAGAAATTTTTAAAAAAACTTTGGGTTTTGAACCAAAAACAAAAAATATCATGATGATTAAATAGTGAAAAAACTATGTTAATAAATGCTATAAGTTATGAGTTATTGGATAAGTGGTTAAGTTAATATTTTATTACTTTTATTTTTTAATATATAATAAATTATGAGCATAAATATAATTTAAATGAATTAAACTTTGATATTATCTTAATTTTTTGTGTATAATATACATATAATGAATGAAATTCATATATTCATTGGTATTTGTAGCATTTTATGCTTATATTTTATTTTTTAAATTACCTTTAAGTGAATAATAAAATTAAAGTAACTCAAAAATTAAAATACTAATCTTAATATAAAACTATCGGTAATGCTTTAGAAGATGACTATTTTCTTTATTTTTCAAAGTTTAAAGAAAATTACAAAATAATTATATAATAAAATATTTATTATTTAGGATTACCATAAAATGTAAATACAAAGAAGGAATTTTTAAATTTTGCATAAAAATTAGAAAGGTGAACCAAAAATATTTCTTATTTACCATCATTATAATAAAAAAAATAATTATCAAGAAAAAAAAAAACTCTACAAGATTTATACGATGATACATATAATTATCATTCAATATGTCAAACCTTCAAATACCAATATTAATAATACATTCTCTTATTTTCAAGCTGCAACTTCCTTTACGCACAAAAAAAAATTACATCTACAAGTTGAATTACTTGTTTAGTCCGATAAGTTCAATTCAAATTTGGTTCAAATTCAGTTGAAATAGGTTTTTACTTGATTCAAGTTTATTCCGCTTGCATTATCATTTGAATATTAAAAAATAATTTATATTTATATTTAATTATAAAATATATAAATATTAAAATAAAAATAATTTTTTAAATATTTTTATATATTATAAATAATAAAATAGGTTTTTTAAAATCAGACCACTTTAAGAAACAAAGTTTTTATCTATTGAAAACCAACTTCATCCATAAACACCACTAGGTTTCAGTTATATGTTTTGTTTTATTTGTAAGATTCTTCTTAGATGGATTTGAAATCTCAGTAGGAAGAAGACAAATTCAAATTGGAGGAATTTTCTATTTTTATTTTCCTTTTTTGCTGCTTATTTAAGGCTTTAATATATGGTATATGGTTAGGTGTTAAAGACAAGCAGAGAACTTCCATGAATTAATTACCTGTCATTGACGTATATCTCCCCCAGCAAGCACCAGTCGGAGTAGGTAGCAAACAGGTCCACCCCTATTTAATATTATTAATTAATTAATTACCTCGTACAACGATTTTCCTTTGAACAAAATTTCATTTGCCTTTCTACCCTTTCAATTTTTTTGTTCCTAATTTTGAATTTGATCGAAGCAATTTCTTCATTTTCAAAGTTCAAAATATCATATATTGGGTAAGATAGGATGAACCTATTTTTCATGCATTTTTTGGTCTTTCAAGGTAAAAAAATTTGATATTATTCGATCATTTTTTGTGATTTGAGATTGCTTATTTATTTGAATATTAGATTTAATATATTTAGTGAATTTAATCAAACCATAAACCTTTGGATAATTATTATTTGAATTTGTTTTGATTTTTGTTCAAATAGTTATTGGATAACCAAATCCTTTTTTTGATCGATAATAGATTTAGATAACTGAATCCAATGTCAATTTATGTATATTAGTTGTTGTTCAAGTTAATATTTTTATTTTTGATAAATTTAGATGTTTATTTTATATAAAAATAGGTTTCGGTTATAGGTTAGGTTTGAGTCATTTTTTGTATAAAATTTAAAATTCTACGTAACATAATATGTTAATATTTTTTTAAATTTAAATAATTTTTAAATGTTGTTAATTATTTTTTTTATTTATTATAATTTTAAAAGTATATAAATTAAAATATTAAATTCAATGATATATAAACTAAAATAAGATATTATTATAGTACAAGAACTATCGATAAACTTTTACTTCTAAATAAATAGATTGCTCTGTTTCGAATAGAAAAATGCATGCATATTAACATCAATATAAGTAACCCTAAATTCGAATCCAAAAATCAGTTAATATGGTCAATTTATAAGAGTTTGATAGGAAGATAAAGGAAGGGGATAGTTTCGTACTTTCATCGATGCTTTATGAGTTTTAAAGTATTGCTCATTAAAAGGAAGACCAGTAGACCACCGAACAAAGCATTTAAGAAGGCTAATAATAACGAGGAATAGTAGAAGGAAGAAGCTAGCTGGATGGTAAAAAAATGGAAGATACATCATCAACAAAGGAGGTTTCGCTGCAAGGAGCTTCTGTTTACTACCCTTGGTCTTTTCATGGAGTTATAAGGGCTATTCTCAAGTGTTTGGGACTTGAAACTGAAATCCAACAAAGCCCTTCAAATCCAAAGAAAGAAGATGATGGTAAAGTCGATAATAATCAACCTGGTCGTCAAGAAGAAGGTGCAGATGCACCTCCAACAAAATACTATTCAGATCCACCAAGCACAGTGACAGACTCAGCAGCTGACGATGACGATGACCCTCCTTCCACCACAGTAAGATTGCTTTGCTAACTTCTTAACTTTATGCATGTAAATTTTCAAATGCATGGTTTTCAATTATGTAGGTTTTGTTTTTCGTTGTTTCATTTATGCAGGGAGACCACGACCCTGGTCTGATAGTTTCTCTTTCTGCTCCAAAAAGGCCAGGGACAAGCAGTGGCCGAGGACCTCAGATCAATTAATTAGCTCGAGCTTTCAGAATCAGAGTTTTGTCGGCAATACAAGATTGGAAACAATATTCAAGAGAGGTTATCAAGATCCTTGACTGTTCTTAATTTTCATCCTTTTTCTTATTCTGTGTGTTTTGAGGGGGAGAGTGAGAGCTGCCAGCAATCACTTGGAACAGTGCAAGCATAGAGTTGATTTCAGCATGTATGTTGTGAATAATTTGTATATAACTCTTAAAACTACGCATTTTAAGAGTTTTGATTTCAGCTTCATGCAGAAAGTAGGTTCATTTGATTGGTTTATAATTTTTTTT
>JBBYHO010000021.1:3000709-3011470 GCA_038382025.1 Adansonia gregorii
GGCTTGCCTTTAGGGAAGTTGTTGAAGTTAGTTTTAAGCACGTATTCAACATTCTCTGAGTTCGCAGTTACAATAGTTCTTCTAGCACCAAGTCGGTTCCCCACAATCGTGTTGGTGGCTGATTCTGCAAGGAGCTCCGTATACCAATCTAACAAACGATGGCGGTTTTTGTAGAAGGAAATCAAGCAGCCGATTATAGGATAAGTTGGGGGGCCATGTCCTGACAATTTTGGAGCTATCCAAACTTTACCCAATATTCCTCGCAACAAAGAGAAAAACACTGATATGAACACAAACTTCAAGGACAGAACCCTAAAGAGAGACATGAATATTTCCATCTTAGCATTACAGATGACAGAACAGATGCCCTCGA
Source organism: Adansonia gregorii (assembly GCA_038382025.1). NCBI lineage: Eukaryota > Viridiplantae > Streptophyta > Magnoliopsida > Malvales > Malvaceae > Adansonia > Adansonia gregorii. The sequence goes on from JBBYHO010000021.1 coordinate 3,001,083, forward strand.
TGAACTGATGGTTCTTCTTCAACATCAAGGGGCCCTTGAAAACTAGCTCTCTGGAGGGTTATGAGAATTATATCAGCTATTCAGCTACTGGTTTATCATATTTTTAAAAAGTTACGTTATTATCCTGGCGTAATCATTACTCTTATTATCACAATCATGACTAAGTGTAGTTGACCCACTACGTGCATTAAGAGAAAAATCTTTCAATAAAACGTTGGTTTTGCTTTATCCCTTGTGCAGTTCCGACTCCTCGTACTTGTGTTTAATATTTACGTACTACGTATATTTTGATATGAATATGAGATATAATTTTTTTAATAATTAAAAAAATAAAAAAAATTCAATATATTTGTATGAGATATGAAATTATATTCGATACTCTGCACTTGAATCTGCTGGATAACTAACTTGGACAATCCCACAGTCTGCCAGCTTCCATTGATCGTTACAGAGGGTTAAACTTTACTGATATGCAGTTACAATCAATATCCACCGTAAGAAATGATAGCCAGTAAGTTTTGGAAGTAAAAACATCAATGTCGATCCTACTAATCCAATTATTTAAACTTGTCAAAGAAATCTTAAGTACTCAGGTATTGTTTCCACTTATCAATATAGATATGGGTAACTCTTAACATGTTTTTGAGGGGAAAAAAAAGCGAAAAAAATTATGGATGGATAACTCTAACATGATTTTTGTTTTTCCCTGTCAGCTTTTTCTACAAGCTTGTATTAAAATTTGTATTTCCGCACGTTTATTTTAATTCTGTTGTTTCACAAAATTAACAAGTAAACAAGAAAGTAGTCGAAGGGTTAGTCTATTTTTGTCCAAAGTGTCGACTTGCAAGTCTTAAAGTTAACCAATGAACAGTCATTTTTTTATAAGAAATTTGGCACAAAATTGTCGGGATTCGAATGGGATTTTAGCATAAAACTGTTTTGTACTCTTCCAGTATACTTATCAGGTTTCAAATGGCAGTCAATGTGTGAGTGCTATGTTTATTAGAAAATGTTATTTATTTGTTTGATAATGCGAATCTTTGCATGAATCTAATCCCACACTGGACGATTTTAAGGGTCATTTATGCACCCTTTGAGTTGCTTTCTTTTGCTGATATCAATTACAGTTTCTGGTATCTTGCATTAAAATTAAAGCAATGAAATATTAGAGTGAGACTCACTGGATGAAAACGTGTAATTAATCATTGTCTGTTAAAAAAGTTGAAAGCTCTGAAGCACAATTCTTCATTTACTGTCAAGTCATATCAGTCTTATTAGATGACAAGTAGCGTGCGACCTGACTGAAATAACCTAAGAAATTGGAACTTTACTCAAGCACAAGCTAATATCAAAAGCAAGCCCTCTCGTGTCTTCCAATAACTAACGAAGACAAAACTGAAATGTGATCCACAGTCTTTCCCATGTGATGAAAAATGAAACAATAAAAAATGGTTGTTAATTATCATCAATACTTACAACCATGGATCATGCATGTTCTGCTGCACTGCACTGCGTAATGAGGCTGCAAATATGTAAATGGTAAAAAAACCCTGAGCCACCAATTCATTAATCATCCAAATCCAGTAGCTGGGGTTACAGGAAAGTTTCCCAATGAGACGTATGACAGTGGGGAAAAAAAATCATACAGATATGGATAAAAGATGTGGGTCCTTAAATTAATTCCAGTGTTTTTCTCTTGTTTTGATCGCTTCAGTGTTTGCTTCTCACATTAATGGCCAAAGATAATTCATTACATTGTCTTCCAATCATATTCTCGTCCTGTACAAGTCCTTATTTCTCTGAAATACTGATATTTTTCCTTTTTAATTTTTACATAGAAGCAGACAGGCCTTGCTCCGAAGTCTTACTAATCATGCATGCTCTCATCCACACACTGCCAAATCCTTTCTTTTCTTACTTTTCTTTTCCTTTCCTTTCTTTATGGAAAGGTGACTAAAATTTGTTGATCATTAAAACTAGACCAAACCATACGAATATATACTATTTGATGCAGTTCTGATCAAATGTGAACTGAAACCATGTTTATTAAAATATATATTAGCTTTGATGAATGAGAAAGGAATATGACAATATTTAACAAATAATCCAAGTTTTGTTCCCATTTCTATATGGGAAAAAGTTTTCCAAACTTTCTATAATGAAAGATTCAAAGGAATTACATATCTTTGTTAGTATATAATTGGTTAATAGTGCAAATCCAAGTGTTGTTTTTTCAATAGCATGTGCTATGTTGGGGCATAAGCAAACAAAGATAGTAGATATTGAAAGTACATTTAAGAAGATGCCATGGCATCGGTTGGTTGGGTTTTAAATTTTAATCTGCTGATCGCCTTTTGAAACTTTTGTGATAAGATGAAGAAAAAAAAATATCAATCAAAGATTAAAGACAAACATAACTTAGCTAATCAAAACAAATTAAAATGATGATTATGGATTGATCTCTTGATTAAATAAAGTCCAACTTCGACCAGTTCACACTTTAATTCATTCTAAAGTTAGTTTTAGAGATGATCCAGCGATACAAATGGCTGTTTGGGGAGATCAGGATTCATGTTAAATATTCAGGGCATAAAGTTCAACAGTGTGACTTGTAAGATAATCTTTCTAGGTTTAAGTCAATGGAAGTGTGAGAAAATAATCTCCTTAAAAGAATGGACGTAACAGTGTTGGTCTTATAGTCTTTCTCCCAACAGTCAAGTCAAGCTCACCTGACTTATTTCCGAATTGAGATTTGATGTTAGAAGTATCATTATCATTATCAAATTGACGGTGTTGAAAAGCGGAAGATTAATTAGGGTTGGAAACAATGATGTCAATATCTAAAAGATGGAAGAGACGGACGCCAAGTGGTTGCCATAAAAGAAATAAACCAGTTTTTTCTGCCCTGGAGAATTGGCTTCCATGTGATTGTCCCATTCATTGGATTCCTATGATATTCTATTTAATCAAAAACAAAACTAACATTACGTTTAGTTTGCTTAAAAATAATAAAACAATAATAAAATAATTATTCTGTAACAATAAAATAAAATAAAATAAAATAAAAATAAAATAGAATAAAATAATTATATATAATAATTTAATTTAGTGAAATAAAATAATATGACATTAAAATTTACTTTATAAGTGATTTGAATTTCGCAAAATAAATTTTTATTTCATCTAAGATTAAAATAATTATTCAGTGGAGAGACTTGAAATGGCTATTTAATACTTTCGTGAAATAAAATTGTAATAGGCTATTCCACGAAAAAATCATTTTATAAATTAAAAAACTGCATTATTATATCATGCTGAGATATGATTATAATAAAATTTATATTATAACGAATCAAACACGCTGTTAATGATTGAATTTTTTTTTTCTTTTCGGTTATAAAAAGATTATAGGAAGAAGATACACACATCTATAGGAGTGGATACATATCCGCATGTAGGAGGAGACTTGTCCACAGTAAAAATTTTCATATAATTCCTTTAGCACCACAGCTACTTGGTTAAGACAGTGAAACCCCATTACCTACCACTAATCCCAGAAGCTGTTTTTCAACTTTTTTTTTTGGGGGCAACGGATGGCATATCCCGATATAAATGATTGCAAAATATTGGCCCTAAAACACTATGAAATTAGCAAATATCAGGGGGACGGTGATGGTCACATCTAACCCAGAACGTGAAGCCATGCAAGATAGAACAACAGCCACGTTGCAAAGCTTTCAACAACTCAACTCAGTTCTCTTCCCTAGATTACATAAGAATCAACTAAAACAGTATTATTAAAGCAGGTGGTGATATTATTTTTGCACAAAACACATGGTAAAGAAAGTCGGCCACATATTTCAGAATGCTAGTAGCCAAGTTATTTAACTATTCATTAGGTTCGATTCACATACTTGAATGGCCCACGCGAACACGCACTAGATGCCATGAAGTGTTCAGAATCCCTCTTAGGTTCCAAATATCTTGCACGTTTTCAGGTTGGTCATTTGCAGCCGAATCAACCTGAGAATCAAATGAAAAGAAAAGACATGAAAATGGAAAAGAGCTGTCAATATCTCGGAATGGACAATGGAATGTAATTGTTTTTGGCCATCAATTAGCTTAAAAATAATTATAGGAGGAACTTAAATAGGAAAAATACTCCAGTATAGGCCTATTATAACTAAGATCCTAGGGTTCTACATTTTATATTTCTCCAATGTCAAAAAATTTCCGCCAACATATTGTAAAAACTTCAGAGACAAGAAATTCTTATATTAATTAAGGACAGTAAATATGTTGTTGCGTAAGCTTGTAAGGTCTCTAACAGCAATGAAGTTCTTTATGGGAAAGGCCTGTGTCCATCCTGGAAAGGCTTCGAGAGATGCTCTTGTAAAATGGCCACTTTGGATTACATTTGCAAGAATCCTTGGTTGAAAATATAACAGATGATCAAATATTAATTGGCGCATTCTGCATTCTAACAGGGTGATAATGAATCAGAAAGATCGACTTTGTTATCAAATTAAAGGTGATGTACCGCTTTCGCAACAATCTGAGTACTGTGTGGGATATCAACCGTGATCTCAAAAAGCACCCATGCCCATTTGTCACTTCTTTCGTGATCTGCTATGTAAGGGATACCAGTTTTCTGAAATCTAGAGGCTTCTACCCAGGTTTTGCCACCATCAATAGATACATCGACTCTCTCGATTCCACGACCCCCTCCTGATACTGCATATCAACTAACTGTTACCTGCACAACATTTGACAGCATTTAATCTAAGTAACTAGAGTAGCATTCAATTTGCAGGGGTACAATGGAGAACCGGGTTCATTGATTGAGACTAAACTTGCACATGAGGTTGAGGTTTTCTTCTTTTGGGGTCAAAATATAGGTTGACTTCAGAGATAAAAGGGATAATACATCTGTGCCAATTGGTCAGAATTTGGAACAAAGGAATAACTGCCTTCTCGCAGATACATGTGGATCAAAATAGTCAAAGTCTCTCACATGTTGACAAAACTTCAATATGATTACTCCATACAACATCGATCGAGTTTTTTAACTCCACAAGATAGTTCACATGATTGCCACATGTCTATTTAACAATTAAATAATTGATTATTTCTTTATATGTGCCCTAAATGGACATGGCAACCCCTTAAAGCCACTTGTGGAGTTAAAAAAACTCCGTTGCCAGTTTATTGGGCAATAATCCCTGGTATAAATAAAAACTAATCTTTATAAAGCTGGGCATAATACTAAAATCATGCAAGCCATATGAAATATGACTGAAGAAAGGCCAGTAAATCTCATAATGACAGGGTTATAATCACATTTACATACACTCAGAACCTTTATAAAGCTATGATTGTAAAGAGAACTAACCTTTCCAGGTTTTATTGACAGCACATCTTCCAAAGAACAAATCACAGACTAGCAACCGGCAAGGAAACTAATATTATTCAGGACTGCATTCAAGGAAATTCAGTTTGTAGAAGAAAATTTATCTTATTAATAGTAAGCTAGGTAACTACTGCATAAACTCAGGTTCTCATACATAAATTCCTCCCAATAGGTCCAGACTGAAACAAAATTAAAAAGCAACTTGTCTGGATCTTGATATTTATCGGTTAAAGCTTGCATTGTCTTTGTAGTTACGCAGTTTACCAGAAAACGGAGTAACCTTAAAGTTATTAACATGCAATTTACATATAGGACTAGACTAATCTAATCAAAAGTTAGAAGCACCTGAATAGGGAAATCCATTTGTGGCCTCCTTGTAGACCAATCAATGTTATTCCAATCCACAGATGGTGGAAACATCTTGTAGTCCTTTTGCATGAAGAAGCCCTATGAGTTTGTAAATGGAACTCAATCAGATAACACTTCAGAAAATGATAAATCAACCTTACATAAAGATGAAACCTTCTTCAACCTTGCATTCTTCTGCTAATATGTTGATAGAATCCAGCCACTTGACAGAACGAGCACCTATAACCCCTGGCACAATTACTCTCAACGGATAACCATGATCCCTGTTAAGAGGCTTTAGCATGACAACGCGACAATTCTTCATGTTAGTAAAACATCTGCTTCAGGGTTTGTGGCCTGACTAAGCGGAATGGCTGCCTTGTATGGGCCTCCATTCTCCTCCTACATTTATTTTAAACACAAGAGGGCAGAGCATGAAGTGATATTCTCCTAATAACAGAAATGGTCATTGAACAGCAGAAAAGTTGACAATGCAATTCGAAAGGCCAACTTACTACCTTACACTTATCAATGCTCACAAATTCCACGTGTTTTCCACCAGCCCAATTGCTAGATGTCAACTTTGGTATCCCAATGAGTTCAAGTACATCAGCCAATTTGGCACCACGCCAGGTAGCTGAATGATCAGAAAGACGATATAAAACCAAAGAATAATACAAAAACTATAATGGCAATTTGACATGTGCTTATGAATATTAAATTTACGTAACAGCATGAAAATATACATTGATTGAGGAGGGAAGGGGGAATCAATAGAAAGCCGGAAAAATAAGCTAGCATTAATTCATTCATAATTTTGTACACCAATGACTGTGTGAAGTATGCACATGCCTATATGCTTGTCTCTACCCCTGCACAAACTCATGAAATATAAGTTTGAACAAACGCTTGCAAGTAGGAGAATGACAAAACAAACCATTCCCTATAGCAGAAACATCCCAGCCAACCCCTCTAACTTCTCTGGTTTTGCTCATGGCAGTCCTCCTGTTGCCTGCACACTGAATAAAACATCAAAATCCAAATCGGGGAGCAGACACAACCAGCAAGCACAGCGCTAAATAGATCAGCAGTGAATATGTCGAACAAAAGTTACCTGTAAGGTGGCAGTGATGTTGTATTTTGGCAGCATCCTGTTAGTCATTAAAAAATTTCAAGTCATTGTTTTGAAAAAGAGACTAACGTGTCAAGTGATATAATCAGGGAAGAAACTAGAGAATAAACTGGATTGATGCAAGATTGATTATCAGATATTCCTAATACCTATAGTTAATTTCTTGGATTGCAATTGGCAATGCTGTCACTCACCTGACATCTCTCATATACAGCTTTTTTGGAGTTTCAATTAAACCAATTATATCGACACAATATCTGCTTTTCCAAAAAATGTCCAAAAGTCAGTAAGGATTCCCAACAAGATAAACAACATTAAGAAGTTCTAATAACAACTAGGATCGAATAAGGAAAGAGTCCATAACCTCTCTATGTCATCAACTACCAGGATTGGTCCATGATTTCTCTTGTAGAACAAATCCACTGGAGTTACGTAAGAGGAAACTAAAGCTGAACGTGGTGGCTCGGCATTGAATGGCTTCTGCACCAAAGATGCCAATTACGAGAAGATTACTCATTGAAACTCTAATTAATGAATACATAATCAATAACTAATGTCTATGCAAATGGAAACCTAGAGGGGAAAAAGGCAAATCCTTTTGGCTTAAAGGAGACATGTTGGACCATGCCCAATTCAATACAGTAGGCAAAGCAACATCTTTATTAGCAATGTAAATAACATTTTTTATGCAATAAAAAATAAACCAAGATAAACTAAAAGCTGGAAAGTTATACAGAATGAATCAGGTTTACTTGGAATCCAAAAATTTATTCTTTTCACAGGTTAATATCAATACTTATCAAGCCACCCACTCCACACCCAGGGAAAAAAAAAACCCTCCTTTCTCTAAATAAATTCCAAATACAAACAAATGAAATTCAATGATCTGATGCAAAAATGAGTGATTAAACAGCAAAAAACTTGCCTGGGAGTTGATTTGAAGACTAAGATGGCGTGGCGGTTCCAGTGAGTAATCAGAAGGTCCTCTTATTCCTGGCATTTTCACTGCCGTTTCTTCTTCTAGGATTCTCTCAATAACTCAAACTGAAGCTATCAAGTTGTACCGGCTATGGAGAAACTTAGAGAAACAATGTCTGTTGGCTTTTAGTTTAGCTTCTAAAGATGCTGTGGTGATGACGAGGCTTCCATTACTAAGGGAAGAGGCCAAGCATCCACCTTCGATCTGCCAATAGGCAGGAACCTCTTCAACGATGAAGATAATCTTTGATTTTTGATTAATAAAAAAAAAAACTTGACCCACCTTGTTAGTGGTTGGTGACATGAAGACAAATGGCATTTTATGGGGTGTTTATGACGTCTTTATTTCGATTTTATTTTTTTGCTTTTGGCTTTACTTTTTCTTTTTCTAATTTTTAATTGAGCTAGAAAGTTTTGAAAGCATATTGGTCGTCATGGAATCCAGAGAATCTCCCTTCCAATGAAAACAAAGTCTCGTAGCAATAGGAGGGCCCCAGTTTCCAAGCTTGTAACGCACTGACAACAGCCACAAAGTTTTTCTTTTGGCCAAAATTTCAGTGCTTTTTGTTAATACAAAATCTTTTACTCTTAACGAGCTTATTGATGCCTTCCTTCGGGGAGGTCTGATATGGTCCCGCAACATAGAAAAAATCAGAAAGGTACCAAAATTGATACTTCAGATTACGTTATAATAGTTAAATTAGTTAATAAATTTTTTATGTTAATATGATAAAGAAAGTTAAGAATTGAAAAAATTTATCTTAACTTTAGGTTTGTTTATTTTTTTATAAATATCGTTGAGAGATATGATGTCAGATGATTTAGCGGAAAGACGGCTAGCGCCAAGTTAGCTATCAAGTTATAGTACTTTGTGTTTGAGTTTGTCAGTCGACCGTTATTCAGTAAATGTCAGCCTTGAAGTCATGCCATTGTCGAATGATTATATCGAGGTTCTCTCACATTTTGACGATCATCAAGATAGCTTAGTAACCTTTTTGCTTGAAGTAACCATTTGAACGAAAAAATAAATAGTCGATCGTTCAAATGGTATAATAAAGCTAAAACAAAAAAACTTTTATTCTTACTATCTAACATTAAAGTTGTAGAAAGATATAAAGATATCTATGGAGTTTTCAAGTTTTGATTTTGTCATACCTAACTTGCAAATATAAGGAAAAAGTGAATTTGCTTTCAGCTACGAATGAAAACAATTCAGAGGATGAAATATCAAAATGTTTTCACTGTAAATGCCTGTGTTTTTTCATGGCTCTCAAAACCTTTCCGGTTAGAACCTTCTCCAAGAAAGCTAATCCAGTTGCCAGCCATCTCTTGCTCTTTTGGTAGCTCTGATGGCATGATCCCAAGCAAATGTTGTTATATTGGGTGCTTTATTGGGCAGCTATGGGAGTTGCTGAAACAGTGGTGAAAAAAGATGCTTTATGTTTGCAACCTGATAATCATGGCATTTTTGTTGTTTTATCTAACAACATATGCCGAAGATGGATGGTGGGAGGATGTTGAAAACACCTTGAAGGAGCCTTGTAGATGATGACATCTGATAAGAACCGTTGGAACATTTGAAAAGAAGTGCCATGAAATGGATAATTGGTCAGTCTACTCCAGTAAGCTATTTGATTCCTTTGGTGTTTAACTTGATTCCAATGTAGTTCATTTTCTTGTTTGCTTCACTCCTGTTTGCAATCTTTATGTCACTTTTATAGGAATATCTTTCACTTTGATCATCACCACGATTTGATTATGGCAAAGAAGGAAGGAAAGTTGCAGAGCTGTTGCTAGATGGACTTCAATGGAAGCCTCAATCCAGAGTTGGCTTTATTAATATATCTAGTTGAATGGTTAACGAAGATGTTACTTACTCTGAAATGGCAGAATAGCATTAAGCCAATAGAATGCTGTATATAATAAATTAAATATTTGAATCGCATAGAACGGATCTCCTCACATCGGATATTCAATATTTTGCCCCCCATTGCTATCCTCACCAAATACTCATTTGAGTTTCAAATGTATATACTCAGAGCATAGACTCTATTTGGGCTAAGCTCCGATGTCCTTATAAGAAACAATACCGAAGCCGATTGTCTAATATGAATACTCAGAAGCCCATTTATCAAAAGAGGTCCATTAACCCATATATAAATTCCAATAAAGCCCAGTTTCACTACCAGTGTTTTTCCCCTCAAGGAAACTAAAAATTTAGCCTAATCTGCTCATACACATTTAATTTGGCATCTTATAAGTCTGGGATTCAAGCTAAGCATCTCAAGTCCGTTTCTGACTTGTATTGATTTCTAGACTATGGATTTCTTTGTATCAAAATAAAATCTTTGATTAAATTGTTAATAATCCACTCCAGGCTGATTTGGGTCAACAAGAACCATTATAGGTTAATTGGAGCTTAAATTTTAATAAAATTTGGGCTTATTTAGGCCCGTATTAAGAAAATAAAGCCGCTGTGCTATAAAACAAACAAATTAATAATAATAATAATAATAATAA
>JBBYHO010000021.1:3011570-3033142 GCA_038382025.1 Adansonia gregorii
TAATAATAATAATAATAATAATAAAGAGATGGAAATTTCTTCCTGCTTCCGGTCCCAAACTCCTGGCCTTCTAGGTAGAGTCTCTCGGCTTGGCTGATCTCTTAAAAAAAATGTGAAAACAAAGAAAACAGTTGATCCCTCTTTCTTAACTGCTTTGTAAAAGCTGTTTGGAGTTCCAGATAAAACTATAGAATTCGAGCTTCCTACTAATGGTGGGAATGAAACTGTTCGGTAGCGAATTCGCTCACTCGCTCTCCTTTTGGCTCTCTTTCGCAACTGCACCACCGTGCGTGGTGCGAAATCCCGGCCGTGTCCGTCTCGACTATGCTAAACTCAGTCGGCTTCGCGTCTTAGCTATGGCCGCTAAAAGGAGTCCGAAGCGTCTCAAATACTCTGCTCCTCGCTTCTCCAAGGTATAATTTCTTCTCAATTTTATAATACTTGTAATATCTCAAAAATTAAGAGAAAAATAAATAAATAAAATGAAACTGGCAGGTGGATGGTTTGGTTTACGTGGAAGTTGATCCGTCAGGATCAGAAAACTGGAAACTTGAACCTGTAATCGAACTTTTAAACCAAGGAGCTGTTGGTGTTATTCCTACTGATACCGTGTAAGAGCTAACAAATTCCTGCTATTTGATTATTACTTTTTTTTTTCTAGAAGCGAAAGCCGTGTTTGGATGTAAAAAGTATAATCGAAACATCATTTTACTTTTACTGAATTTTGTTTTTGTACTTGAAGCAATTAACAAAATGTGAGTAATAAAAATAAGGAATCGAAGGAGGCCTTACAATTTCTTTATTCAAATTTAATGTTTCCGTTGTTCATATATAGGTATGCGATAGTTTGTCATTTGAAAAGCCATTCAGCCATTGAACGTCTTCGTAGGTAGGGTAAAGGTAGCAATTTTCCCTTTTTTGTACTAATTTTATAGGTTTAAACATATCTCTGAATTCAATCTTAGCTGGGAAAAGCTGTTATATGTTCTCCTATTGCAGGATAAAAAATATTGAACCTTCCAAGGTAAATTTCAATACTTTGCAAACATGATGCTAACAATGAATTAGTCTCTTTTAATAAATAGGTTTTGCGTGCATTTTGGTACCATAAAAACAGTATCAATCTTTCCATGCGTCTAATTTTTGTGCTTTTTCATGTTTTTTATTACTGTTTATGCAGCCCCTTAGTATCTTATGCCGCTCTTTTCGAGACATTGACACTTATACAATGGGGTTCCCTCGTGGTGATGGCCAAGGTCATGCAGATATTTTTCGACTTGTTAAGCATTGCTTGCCTGGGCCTGTAAGAATGCTTTGTCTTACAGCTATAATTGTTATCAGAAGGAAACTTTAAGTCCCATTGGTGGCATTACTAGCCAGAATAGAAGCAATGCTTTGTTATTTGTTGATAACGTGAGGGGCAGGATCCAACTTATTGTGCTCGCTTTTGCAGAAATTCTTCTTGTTCTGCACTTAGTATTAAGGGCTTTAATCTTTATGATCTTACTGCTTCCCCATGGTTGGCTAATAAATGAATACACTTAGTGAAATTCCAAACAGAAACTTCAATGTTAAAATTGTTGAACTTTTAGGACCATATATGTCTGCTTCCCTTGCGTGTATTAATGTGAGATTGCAGTGTCATGAAGAGCAATGAGTTCCACAAAATTTTCAGAATATTTTTTTAACTTTCTCAAAAAAATTTCTTTGGAAACAGTATACTTTCATCTTAACTGCAAGCAAAGAGTTGCCAAAGCAGTGTGTTAGGTACGGCACTACAACAGCAAAATACGCTGCAAGGAAAAATGTAGGTGTTCGTATGCCTGATGATGCCATATGTCAAGCAATATTACAAAAGATGGATGCACCTTTAATATCCACAAGGTTAGGTTCAAGTGTATATTGATGCTGCAAACGTTAATGGACTTCATAGTGGATAACAAACCAACTAATTATACAACTTCTGCTTTTGTAATACTTATATTCTTTATGATTTTCTGCTTAATGTTTGTTCTTTTTGCTAGTGTCAAGTGGCCAAAAGAAAATGAGTGGATGATAGATCCAGTTGTGATAGCTGATATATATGGCCCAGAGGTATGAGTTTGTTGGTTCAATTTATACTGCAAGGTTATAATTTCACCTTGAGCTATGGCACCGTAGTAGATATTATTTTCCTGACAAATCATGCTTGGAGAACCGTAATCTTTCTTGGATTGCTTTTTAATTAGTCACCCAGAATATTTTCCCTTTGATTGCTACCCTCTTGTTCATATGTGATGCAAATATAAATTGGAGATTTGAAAATTAAATGGAGTAAATTAAATTAGTTATATTTTTTTTTGTTTCAAATAGCATCTGTGTGAATTGTGATAATGATGGCTTCATAGCACTTGTTGCTTAGGCCTTATCTGCCCAGAGCATTTTATGGCTGCTCAACATTTTACCTTCTGAATCTTTTGGTCAGAAAGGGAAACCAGATGATTAAAGTTGTATTTGAAGCTTCCAATAGTGCTTTCATATGTCCTTTTTTTTTTTTCTCTCACAATTGATCTGTATTTCCACTTTAGGGCCTTGATTTTGTTGTTGACGGTGGCATAAGAGTTGCTGACCCATCTACTGTTGTTGACATGACCGGGTCTTATCCAAAAATTGTAAGGATGGGAAAGGTAACTATATACATATCTTAATGGTTTATGATTACAAAGATTGCTTTGCATGATACGTTATGATATGGTATTCCCGAATCAAGTAAAAGCAATGTATTGGAACATGTTTCATCTTTGTATAACCCAAGAAATCCAACTTTTGTTACAAATGTAGTTATGTGGCCTAGTTTAGTTAGCTATTGTCTGAGCTTTGCTTGGTATCTTAGAATTTTGCCAGTCGCCTTGTGATAAGCGAAGGGATGCAGCGCTTCTAGTTAAAGAGGAATCAAGAAATTATTTGTGCAATATTCCAACAAATAGGCATTGATTGACAAACGGCTTGTCCGATTTGTTATATTTATGATGTTCAGGGACCCAAATTACCCTGGATGGTCGCAGAAGATGATGATAACGAATCTGCTGTCTACCCGGAGGAATTCATCCCATCAGCCACTTAGAAGTCTTTCTCCTTGTAGGCTTACTGGACATGAGGACCATTCGGATTCAAGGTTGAATCATTTCACCTTCACAAAATGGTTCGACAGAAATGTTTTATCTGTGAACTAATATCAAGTGATGGTATTGTAATTGCGCTTGTGTTTTATAGGTCTTCAACTTTCGTATTAACCATTTGCATTAAACAGCCTGTCCAGGCAAAACTGGTTTAAGGCTAACGAAATTGCGCTTTAAAAAGCGTTGGCATCAGTTTATATTTGATGCCAAAAAGACAGTTAATGAGTAAAATAAAAACATAAGAAATCTTAAAAAACATAATATTAAATTTATTTAAATTTAATTAAATAGTATCATAACTTTTCTAACTCCTCTGTCTCGAGACATTTTTGGGGGAGAAAGATCATGAAAGTTACATTCCATCAAGGGAGGGGAGGGGGTTTAACTTCTGCCAAGGCCTAGAAGAAATCAATAATTACCTCTAATTATTGATGGAAAAAACGCATAGAAAGAAATAGGCATGGTGTATTTCCTGAGGAGTGTTCCTTCAGGATTAGCAAATGTTAGGATGACAAATATGTATAAAAATATAATTAATATATTATTTTTTAAAATTTAATAAAAGTAAGACATTAAATACAAGATACTTTTACGGCACTTCGATTTTCACTATACAAGGCAGAGATTTTCTTGTCAGGATTTTTAAATGCATTTTAACAGAGCAACTATCAACTACCACCCAAAGTGGCTTTGTCTGTCTCCTGTTTGATAAATTACTTATGACAAAAAAAAAAAATTTATGAACTTTAACCATTCAGCGTTCACCCTCGAACTAAATTTGTAAGAGGGTAGTTTTGTAATTGCATAGAACGAGAAAAAGGACATGGTTGATTTCCTTGGCCTCTATTTTAAGATGGCTTTATTGTCTTTATTTGATATTACCATTTTTCTTGAATTTTGTATGTCAATGGCGAATACCCAGTTGCAGAATTATGGGATATTATCAAGGGAACAGTTGGTGTATCTATTTGATCGATTCTCTGTTCTTATTTCCCAGCCCGGTACTTTTCATATTTTCTCACATTTCCTTTACTTTTCTTTGCCTTTTCTTCTTTCTTTTCTTTTTCTACTCGTAAGTAGTAGCATTTTCCTTGTCTTTGGCAGATGTTAAGAAGAGGATTGTAGAAGCTGTGAATGACAAGCAGGTTACTTTTTGTCATTTGCCCTTTTTTTTCGTGGTTTAGGGATTAAGGGCTTCATAGCTTCAGCTGGGTACATAAATTCATATTCCAGTCTGCTTCATTTGTGATTATGCAAATGGTTTTCTTTTTTTTTTTTCAAAATTATTTTAGTTCATTATGTTGGTTTAATTATGTTCCCTGTTAATTATTTAAACTGATTTTGAGTATGCTTTAACAATATGCTTTCAGACTGTTGTAATTTGTGTAGTTGGTTGCTAGTAGATCTGAGCGAAAATTGGTACTCATTATGTTGTACTTAGTCCATTGAGCACTTCCATTCGAGTTGTAATTTGGACATGAAAGTAAGACTTCGTGATTCAGATATGACATTAACTGTCTTACCAAGAAAATTTCTTATTATCATCGGGAATGTTGATTACTTTAAGTGTCTTAACCCCATTTTGGAAATTTATAAATCCTTCTGTAGGAACCTGTTGCTGTCACTACAGCAATTCAGGAGGGGATATTTTTGGAGATGGGTGTTGGTAAGTTAGTCCTATATCACCAAGCATGATTGGACTACTCTTAATCTTATATGAACTTACAATTGTTTAATTTGAGAACCTAACAGGGTTTTCTTGCGAAGTTGTGTACGAGCTGAATCCAGGAATTAGCAAAATGATTCATCTATTTTTATTGGAACTTTTGACAGTGTTTTACTTGATTTCATTTCTCTGCTACAGATCCAAGTTTTGGTCTTGCATGCCTGGGAAAAGTGAATACTACCTATGAGAATGATCAGGATTTGATGATTCGCTATTATAGATTTATTGCTGAGTAATCTCTCTCTCTCTCTCTCTCTCTCTCTCTCTCTCTCTCTCTCTCTCTCGTTTGTGTGTGTCTGTGGATGCGTCTGTGAATGCACATGTGCAATTTAACAGTTTTAAAGTTATGACTTGAATTTAATTGCTTTTAATGTTTTGAGGAGTAAAAACATTGCATGAACTATCATAAATGTTTGAACAATCCAAAATATTCACTATTTAATATATATGAAAAACTTTGGTGTTTTTCATTTTGGCTCACACATAATCTCTTGTCTGTCTTTCAGGGATTTGCATGAGGTCCGTAATCATTGTAATATATAAGAAATCTCAGACATGGTTGATTCATTTATATTTTAGTATAGTTTGGTTTAGGTTTAGCCAAGGAAATAAAAACTTCTGTTTTTATGATGTTTGTACCACTGAGAGTTTCTTTAAGCCAATTTTCCTTCGTCACAGAATTATAAGTTGTGGGTGTGTCAGATTTGATATCCAGACTTGCGAACATTTATTCTTTGAAATAACAGTGAAGAGTTAGCATGCGATGAAGCTGATCTTGGACCCGTGGAATTTTCCGAAAAGCTTCATTGCCAACAAAAGCTACAGGAACAGGTGATAAACATTTGCAATTGTGTGAAAGTTTGAAATTTAATACTGCCCAAGTCCTTAAGTTGAATAATTTTGCAGCAACTGGAGATGCTTAAGTACATGCGCAAATTCCACCTGGATGACCAATCTGCCATCCTTGAGAAGGTAGGTGCCCGTGTTGTTATTCTTGACCTATAGATGACTTGTTTTTGTGAAATTAACCAAACCCAGGATGCAATTTTACTTTTGACATTCGGAGTGTTATGGGACTAAACTTCTTTTGATAATAAAAATGGGTGATCATTTCGACTTGTTTCCATTCAGTTACACCATCAGCTGGAAGGTGCTAATTTTGACAGTGAGGCATCGATTTTATCATCCGAGCAGATTCAAGAGATTGTTCGAAGGAGGGTGTCTCCTTTATTTAGGCTGAGGTAAGTCTAGACTTGATTTACTATTGTGCATTATTCACTCTTAGCATGTTAGATAGTATAAGAAAATGATGGTATATATTGGTGTATATGTTTCAGAACGACTGTTAGCTTTCAGACTACTATCTTTGTCTTCTATCAAATATGTCAGTCTAACCATGTCTTTGTTCCTCTTTTCTCAATTGATTTCTTGGTCAATTAAGTTAACAGAATGAGCAACTAAGAATCAAAAGGTGTAAGACTTCCTGCTACCATGATTTATGAATCTTCAACTACTCAGTACGTTGCCATTGCCCAAAAAGTTTGCGAAAAATTTCATGGTTCAGAGATGCCTTTGCTGTATTGTTCCGACTTCAGAGTTTTATTGCTGTATTAGTTAACCCTTTTTTCCAATTTTTTTTAAGAAAAAAAAAACTGATTGTGGAACTGAGTTATGAATGTTTGAGTTTTACTGATATTAAAAAAGGAGTCTTACTGGGAATGATATTTGCTAGTGGAATGAGTGTCTGGTTCTAGCTGTAGACAGAAAAATCATTTTTAACGGCATCGACAGGTCTGAGGCGCTAGATTAAGGTTTTGGTCCGAAAGGGCATTGGTTCAAATCTAACTCTCCACAGTTATTTTTCTCAATCGAAACTAAATGCTAATCCACTGTCAACATTCTTGATAATAATCTATAACATATACCTTCATTTCATCGATCAAGCGACTGAAAACTGGTTCCTTTCTTTCAACTAAGCACACGAACTTGAGTTCTTTGCAACTAGAAAGAAAGATTTCAAAGGAAATCAGAGATGCAATAATGGAGACAACAACTAAAGTTGATCTCAGCACAAGGGCTTGTTTGTCGAGTCATCGGTTCATCGTCACATGAAAACCTATGCTGTTGTTTGGGTTGTTTCATCTACCAAACTTCGCACTCAAATGGCCTAAAACCCAGGGGAAAGATGGGCCCTGCGGTGGAGACTTTAGGCGACAACCAAGTAGTCCAATAACCGCGGACTCAAAATGGGCCCAACTGATGACGTGGCTGCTTTATTTGTACCGGTTAACGATAAGCTCTCCCTCCTTTTGCAGCCTCTCCTTTCTTCTTCTTCTTCGTTTTCTTCTTCTTACTCGAAATTCGAGTGTAAGTCCAACAATAAGCCCTAAAGATCGAAATTTGTATTAGAAATAAAAGATTAAATTAAAATTATATGAACTAACTTTAATGTATTTTTTATTTTGATTTTTTTTCTTACAAAGGGAATGGCAACTGCAACTATGAGCTTCAATTTGGTGGGAGCATTTAGGGGTCTTTCCCTAGCGTCAAGCTCGACATCGTCGTTTTTGAAAGGCGACGGCGGCTCCATTCCTAAAACGGCAACCATTTCGTTTCCGAGGAAATCTCCGTTCCCTTGGACGATTGAATCGGCCCACAAGAAAGGAGCCGGGAGTACTAAAAACGGTCGCGATTCCAGAGGTCAGCGACTCGGCGTCAAAATCTTCGGCGACCAGGTGGCTAAGCCCGGCGCTATTATCGTAAGGCAACGCGGAACCAAGGTTTGAATTTTATACTTATTTGATTATATTTTGGGTTTCTTTTATCGGAAAATTTTAACTTCGAATTGCTGAAAAAAATGTTCTCTTTTGGATTTTTTTTTTTTTTGGAACTAAAAATAATAAATTTATGCAGTAAATATGATTTCTGGGACTTCATTTTCGAAGAGATTTTTGAAGATTCAAAGTTTTCTGAGTAACCTTTGGAATGTTTTTTTGCTTTGGTCAGTTTCATCCGGGGAAAAATGTGGGGCTTGGTAAGGATCATACAATCTTTTCATTGATTGATGGACTTGTGAAATTTGAGAAGTTTGGACCTGACAGGAAGAAGGTTCAATCATTCTGAGTCACACTCAAGACTTCAAATTCATGTTTTTCAATACTTCATTTCATAGCATTCCTCAAGCTGATATGGATTCTGGGTTTTTACGTGATTTGACAGGTGAGTGTTTACCCACGAGTAGTACAGCCTGAGAATCCTAACAGCTATAGAGCAAGGAAGAGAGAGTACTTCAGGCTGCGCCGCGAACGGAGGAAGGCAAGAAAGGAAGGAATTCTAGCTCAACCAGAACTGGTGCTTGCTTCTGCTGCTGATGCTATTGATGGTAATCCTGTTTGCTGATTGCATCTAGGAAAATATATCTATTCTTTTCTTTGTATTGAATGTGAATCTGAAAAGTGTACAAACTTGATGTATGCAATTTGCCAATTTTAAAGTCTAGCTTCATTGTTATCTAGTCTATTTTTGGCCGTTGATTTTAGTTTGCTCACTTTTCTTGAGAGCATATTGTTAGTAACTTGGCAATACTCATTTACAAGTTTCTTATCCTGGAGTCAATTAGGAAGATGTCATGCCATTCTTATAATGCATTAAGTCGCTAATCTATGGTTGTCTCTTTTAAAAGGCAGCTCCATTAATCTAATACCTACCTTATGCAGAATGATACTGATATTTTGACCTTAATAACAGCAACCAAAACCCCTGATTTCTATTGTCTGCTTTTCATATCAGAGTCTGAATTCCCCTGTAATGGGAAAATGTGGAAAGACTTACATCATCAAAATCAAACTATGTTCAAATAACAAGTGAGAAAATGTACACCACTTGAACACTCAAACCAGAATCCTCGAAAAATTAGATGGCATCCCTGAGCTCAACTATATTACAGAGGAAAAGAATTGGTTTTTAAGCAGGCTCCGAACCACCAACTTTTATGGCAATACTAATATCACAAATCTAGGGGGAACTCGTATAACCTTAGTTTTCATACAAAAACACCGCCGTAAGATGGACGAAATATTCATGAAAGACCCTCCTAGATCTCATTCTTGAGGTTGAGATCAAGTGCGAGATTTTCCATAAAGGTCGGCATAAACAGTCGTAGTACGGTACACAAGTATTCTGCTTAGAAGAGCTGCAATGACGCAAAATGCTGACATTATCATTGAAGTCAGAAAGAAGCATATAGAACCTCTGCACTTAAGCGGTTCATCTTGAGAAAACATCCCTGAGAAAATTGAGCCTGAAATCTGTGGCGGCTGGATATGATGTTGATGAGCTTGCTTCTCTGCCTCACGGTCATAAATACTACTAGCAATTAAACCTGAGAAGACAAGTGAACCTGCAGGATTTGCCAGCGTCAGGAAATTGTAGAGAGCCCCGAACTTTTTCAAGCCAAATAACTCAGAGGCAGTAGCTGGCACAATTGCCCAGTGAGCACCATAGCCAAGCCCTATCAACAAAGTACCAGTATACATTGCTCCAGGCCATCCCATCGCAAGGAAGACATGGCCAACAGCCATAACAAGCTGGGCCACTGCAATGGCTGCTGGCCTTGGATAAGCATGATCCCTATACGGTAATGTCACAGCAAAAGAAAGGGTAAGAAAAATGAATCCAAATCATTGTTAAAGTCTGGTGCTAACTAGCATCCAGCTGCAAATCATATCAGTCTGTACCTCACAATAATCTCTGAGAAGTAACCCCCACCAATACGACCAAGAAAGTTCCAAATGCTAATCATGGATACAAATATATGAGTATTATCAGACCCTAGAGACTGGCTCATTTGACCAAGATTATCTATCACTGTCAACCCTGATCCTGACCCTAATAGAAGTGAGAAAAAAATAAGCCAAAAGTCTGCTTTGATCAAAGCCTGCATCAAGGTGAAGTCTTCCCCCCTACGAGGACCTCTCCTCTTCATCCTCACTGCTCCTTCAGCAGCTGCTTGGAAGAGTTTTGCTTGTAATTGAGCAATTCGTTTTTGCCTTTCGGACACCGGAAGCGAGTCCACTTCCTCAGGGTTTTCATCTTCAACCTCACTCAATATTACTTCATGTTCTTGAGAATCCTGTTCAGATTTTCCTTCTTCTTGTTGCTTAGGCTTTGGTAAAAGAACCTCTTCCGCTCGATCTGTCGGCCCTTCGCCGAAACTTAATACAATGGGAATAAATATGGGAGGGAAAAGAAGAAGAAACAAAATCACGGTAAAAATTGTGACTAAAGCGTGGCCCAAACTAACGAGATCTTCCAGAAGCATGACTGCCATCAAGTAAACAGCCAATAGGAGGCACACACCATAAATAAATGCAAAACTTAAATCATCAGATGGCCTCACTTGTCTGTGACCTCCGATAGGTCTGATTATGAACATTAGAGCAATAACTACCATTGTTGGCCCAACTGCAACCATGAATACTAAAGAAGCTTGATCTGGGAAATTGATCATTGTGTACATCTGAGTCAAAATTGCACCGCTCAAACCAGCAAAGCCCTTCAGTATTCCTACCACTGGACCCCTGCTTCTGGGAAAGTTTTGCACACAAGAAACCAGAGCAGCTGTATTGAAGTAGGTTTCCCCGTTGTTTCCAACAAATATTAGGACGCACATCTGCATACTGAGATGGGTTAACAATCCAACTCAACTGATATGGGGACAAAAGAACTTAAAAAGACTTACAAGTTGATAGAATTCAATCAATCAACATCCAATCAATAGAAAAAAAAAACGAACCAAAAATTTTCAATGATACTCACCGCCCACAACGGCAAAACTGGGACTCTCCCAGTAACAATCAACCAAATCCAACCATAACCAATAAGATTCTGCAAAGCGCCAACAAGCAAAGCAACCCATAAAGGCAATATCTCAGACAAGCACCCAGCTAAGAACCCAACACTATCTCCAAGATCCTTGGCCACACCCAACCTTGAAAGCTGCCTTTGATTATAATTCAAAGAACTCTTTATTACAGGTGATATGCTACCAAATAGATACCCAATCCCAGCACAAGATTGTATCCACATTGCTGCCACAAAAACCAGCCATCTATTACCCACGAAAGCCTGAAACCTTTCCTTCAATCTGCCCATTATGCAGTTCTCCAAAAACAACCAAAAACGAAGAAAGTGTTCTTGATTGCAAGATTTTGGCTTCTGTTCTTCTATCCCAAGCTGTCAAGTATGGATTTTTAAGCCAAAAAAAAAATCTTTTTTATTCAAAGGCGAAAACTTTGTGAGTCAAATTGCGAAAGAACAAAAGAGAAGGGTAAAGGCTAAACTTTCTTTCAGGAATAAGTCATTATCTTGAATATAACCATGCCTAAGAAAAGATTTTAAACAATCAAATTATCAAAAGAAACGAATTTTAAGCTTTGTTGAACTTTTGGGCATTGTCCAATAACCTATTCAGACTGAATTAACATTACTTGAGCAAGCAACAATCTAGATGATAGCTATTATTTCTGTTTAAGCTTTTGTATTTTGTGTCATCTAATACACTAATAAATACAATAAAATAAAGACCATGTGCGAAACATGTTGAGAGACTAGCAAGGGGCGGCAGAGACAGATTGAGAGGTAAGAGGAGGAGCCAACCCCGCAGCAATACAGGAGTTTTCATTGGATTAGAATAATTGTCAAACACATTGGGCCACACCAATTAGATTAATACAAATCTCTCTATCTGTTGCTTGATTGATTGGGCATTGTTTGAGTTTTTGATAACTATATATTGCAGCTAACAGTTTTGGTAGCACATTGTGGTTTTAGAATTGAGAAACACTGTTGAAAAACGGCTCTTCAAGCAGGGAACAGCCGGATGCCCCCGAAGTTAGCCATCTATCTTGCCTTCTTATCCATCCGTTCCCATCTAAGCTATTCACGTAGCTTAGCTTGGTTTGGTAGCCAGGCGTTTCCTTCTTCCTATGGAGATCCATATTGACAGTGATGGATGTAAGCTTCTGAAATTCTAGGAAACTAACTCAAACAAACACTATTGATTTATTTCTTTCAATTGTGCATTACCATTGTCACAACTATGAACTGCATTAATGAATGTGTTATGTGCATTAAACATGTATTGATTCAACAGCATATGTAAAATCCTAAATCTTATTAGTTGGATATAACACGGATGATGGATATAATGATGGTTTTAATTGTAGTAATTAGTTGCATATGAATTGTACTATGCACATTGAAATTGATTCACTTTATGCCTGAAATATTGATCAGATGAAATATCCTTGTAAAATATTTTTTTTTTTTCTGATCAATTTGAGTGACATTTTTTTAAAAAGGATTATAATCTTCTTTGTTTTCAGCTTTTACGTGTGAGTTTTCATGTGATTTTTTCCGGTTCAACTTGGAAGCCGATATAACAGTAATGCTTTTGTCTGCATGTCTGTATTTATCATAAAGTACTTATGTCTTTCTTATATGTACGTATAAACCTATTGTACCCTAATTTTTAATTAAGAAAAGCATTTCTGATTACACTAAACATCAACTTTGACAGGACTGAGGAGTCATTTGATTTGAGCAAACGATGAATAAAGCAAGAAATAAAGCTAGTGGTCAGATGGTCGATATGTCCGAGTGGTTAAGGAGACAGACTTGAAATCTGTTGGGCTACGCCCGCGCAGGTTCGAACCCTGCTGTCGACGATATAGTTTTTACGTTTTCTGTACCATAGGCCCATCTTTTACCCGAATAGAGCCCAAATTTTAGGGGTCCCGACAAAATTCATCTCGGCATCAGGCCCAGATTGCTCACCTTTACTGGATTTGGACAAAAGCCAAGGTTCAGATACCAATAAAACAGCGTCAAATAAGCCCCACTCGTTTTCATTTTCTTGTTAGCTGTTGGGCTGTGACAGTGGGTTATAGTCTTTTCACTAATCCAGTAATTCATCTGTTTAAGATATAATTATGATGATGAGTTTCTTGCGTCTGGGAATTGGTCCCTCTTCTGAAACGAGTTGTGAGCATTTAACTATGGAATATTTTGGTTTATGCTATGATTTTTTTTTTAATCTATTGTCAAAGTTTGAACTAATTTTTGAATGTCTAGAAGGCTACCATCTATGCTTGTCCTCCCCTTGAAGTGATCATGGTGATATATATCAACGAAAGCTCTCCCCCAGAATACTGATATTATAAGTAATCAAAAGGCGTTGTTGATTCTAAGTAGCTTCTCGCAACAAATAATCACTTTGAAGATTCTTTCTCGAATGGATAAATTTTGATTAATTCCAGACCAAAAATATACTGATCCTTAATAAACTTACTAAATTAATATATTGCAGAACTTGCTGTAACATCGGCATTGAGTGCTAGAGCCAACTTTCCTTTTGAACAAAGTGCATGTGATGAATAAATCGTTAGTGGAGAAATATGTGAATCCCAATAGCTTGATTTGCTAATCTTCACTCTTCCTACCCATCAAATCCCTTTGTCTCTTCTTCCTAAAACCAAACACCACCTTTATAATCATCTTTTTCATTTCTTTTCCCAATTTCCATCTCCACTCCTTACATTTATTATAGATCAAATTACAACAAAGTGACCTACATTAAGGGTCCTTGTAAAGGAAAAAAACAAAAGAAGGGGGGGGGGGGAAGACGAGAGATGTCTGATTGGTGATCTGTTTTCGTGGCACTGGTGCTTCTCATACTGCTAACATCAGGGCTGCTAATTCAGGTTATAGGAAAATCCCGTTGCAAAAGATTTCGGCAACTTTCAGACCTGTAGACTATCCATCCTGGTGCATTCCATAGTTTAATTTGCACTCATTTCAGCCATCTATGATTGATGGATGATATATGTCATTTGAACGAGATCTACGGGAAACAAATGTATGTGACTGAAGTCTAAGATTAGTTCAACCAGTTTGCAAGATTTGTTGGCAAAATACAGCTTAGTTAGTCAAGGCTTCAAGGGGGGGGGGGAAACAATAGGAGTAGTAGACTTAAGTAAAGATTATGAAAGACATTAACCCCAATAAAATTTCATACAAATCGAGCCATCTTGTCAAGAAATAGCTTCATTATTATATTACACGGCTCAAAATTTATCTTCCAAACAACAATGAACAAAATAGTGAAGACAAATTAAGGAGAAAGGTATATTAGATTGACAACAAGAAAAGAAAGGTAGCACACGACCTCCATCTAAGGAAAACAAATAGTTTGGATCAGTTAAAATGTATGTGAACCCCAATTGCAATAATCAAGATTGTGATTACGCAGAAGTATATTACGGCATGAACCAAGATGGCTATCCCACTTGTGCACATGTTACCAAACTCTATCACTCTAGTCCTCGCTGGCAACTGGAAAAGCAATCCTGGCGACAAGAGGATGAACAAAACCGCCGCAACAATGACCGGTCCCCAATCTGCATTCATTTCTCTCTTTCTTTCTTTCTCTAATCACTCTCTCGAAGCGAAGATTTTGAATGTTTTAGAACTTCTCTGTCAATACAAATTGGAAAAAGAAGAGATGTGCATTCTTTTATGTCGGGGCCAGGAACGGAACTTTCTTTCTTGGTGACGAAGGAGGGGGGGTGATGCTAATCTTGGTGAGAAAGAAGAGATTGAGATTAAAAGGGGGTAAGGTATGTAATCTTTAGTGGGCTTGCTTTATGGAGAACGAAACAAATTCCTTTTCTTCCATTACCTTTTAATAATTGTTTCATTTCAAGGCTTCTTTTAGCCTGCTTTATTAAAGATTTAATAAAAGAAATAAATGGAAAAGTAACAGCTGCATCTGTAAAGTTGAGCACTTTGCTTTCAAATCTTGTTTGCTTTTGACCTGATAAATAATGTCCAAACCGTGTGGTGTATTAAGAAATTTCGAAGGCTTAGAAAACTGGCACAAAGAGATCGACGAGTTGGTAAAGGAAAACTTTTCAAGACAATTGCCAGGGTCACCATTCATCATTCCTGAGTCTCAGTTATTTTACATGTTATCTATCATTTGATCAGTAACAATATTTAAGGGAGATAAACCCAACAGTTTACTAGGTTAGTTCTTGATTTAGAATCTTGAATCAACTATGGACCAATCATTGAATCAGCAGTCCAGCACTCGATGCAAGAGCTGAAAAAGAAAAGGCATTGAATTAGATCCAGCCTTTTCTAGGCATTGAATTAGATCCAGCCTTTTCTTTGTCCTGATGAAATCGCATAAAAACATAATAAGTAAACAAACAAGTTAAAAGAACAAAATTTCTTAGGAGCACATTGACTTTTTACTTATTTGAGTGTGCTTAGCTCATTAAAGCAAGAACTAGGAAACAAGCCTTCCAAAGAAGGATTTAATGCCATATTAGGCCGTCCAGGGGCCAGTCCCTATCAAAATAACGTCGAACCCAAGGTTCCTCTTCCGGTCATGAACCTTTTCTTTTTCTTCTTTGGTTCTCTCTTTGACCTTATTTATTTCCATTTTGTCTTTCACCAGGCGTCACGATCTAGGCTTCCTCCTTTTTATCGTGGTTGACAGACTTATGCAAAATTTTGCTTATAAAATCTTCTTGCATTTCTCAAACACTCGCCAAATGTTTCCCAGAAGCAATTATTTGCGGGAAGGAAACAAAGGGACAGGGATGTCAGGCGATTGGGGGCCAGTGGTAGTGGCGGTGGTGCTGTTCGTATTTTGTTCACCAGGATTGCTGTGTCAGCTGCCTGGAAACAAAAGAGGAGTGGAATTTGCTAACTTTCAGACGAGTCCGATCTCCATTTTTGTTCACACAATTATATTCTTTGGCCTAGTCACCATCTTTGTGATAGCTATAGGCATTCACATCTCGTCAGGGTAGACAATCCCTATCTTGCTCCATCCCATTCCATGTTCTTAAATTTGGTTTTCAGATAAAAATTCTTTCATTTTCTCTAGCCCAAGAAGATGGCTACCTTACACAAAAGGGCTGCTAATCTTCAAAATTTTCCCATCATCCTTAAAAAGAGATATCAAACGATGTTTGCATTACCGTTTTTACCCATCGACTTTCTTCATTCTTATGAGAAGATCTTTGGTAATTTATGCTTATGTGTATGATTTTGTATTTGACTATTTGATGTATTAATGGTAAATGAGTGAAACGGTGATTTATTTGAGCCCCTTAGCAAATTTTACACAGTTTCTACTTTCATGTAAGTTGCCATGAGGCCCAGTCTCCAGCGTTACGTACATTGAACCACTAACTTTATGCACTGACCTAAGAGAAAAAATGAAAAAGTAACTTTGTCCAATTAAGTAGTAATTGACTACAATTTGGGCTTCAAACAATTTCCAGGACAAACCAAAGGAGCTCTACTAGAAACCCGTAGACAAAGAGGCCTGAAGAACTGCCTGCCCTCAGAAAATGGTATTCTAACCCAATCAAGCAAATTATAAAGCGGTGTTCAATGTTCAGAGGCGAGGCAAAATGGCAAGCACTAATGGAAACAGGAGAAATTGTCATAATAGCTAAAATGGCAGGAAAATATACAATCAAATTTCAACAAAGGAACATTAAAATTAAACCAGCCCAGCTTTGCCCATCCTTTTTCGTTTATCTCAAATTTCCAGGCTTCAAATACGAAGAAAATGTGTTAGCATTCAAGAAAGATTGGTGGACCTCCAAGCTGCAGAAGCAAAGGATACTTCCACACAAACAAGAAAATCCATTAAGCCATTGTACAAGAAACTACAAATAAAAATAAATGGACAGTTACCAACTTACAAGGGACATCCTTGGAAGCTAAGAACGACCTCAAAAGCTAGCTCAGACAAACTTGAAACGACACCAGAAAAACGACGACTAAACCAAATGAGCCAAGGCATTGAAATGAAGCCTACGAGGAAGTTGACAGAAACGAAACAACATTGAAGCCAAAGAGATCCGCAAAAACAACAAAGAAGCAAAAGCTGTAGTAGAATAGAAACCTTTTTTTTTTTTTTGGAAAATAAATTCACAATCCTCGATCACATATAGAACAACAAGCTAATCTAGGATCATCAATCCAATACAAAACTCTCCGTCTTCCAAAAATTCTTAATAAAGCTACTGTGGCCTGAAATCAGAATGAGAAACATGCAGCTAGAAATAACAAATCAATCAGATGATCAATCTTTGAGGGGGGAAATGAGAAACACGCACCTAGAAATAACAAATCAATCAGATGATCAATCTTTGAGAGTAAGCTGATGAAGCTCAAAAAAAAAAAAAAAAGGGGAATTGAAATCCCTGCTGCTGCTTCAAGTTGTCTCCAAGCATGTATTGATATAATTGAGCCCATTTCTTGAAAAAGGAATCACACCTTTCAGAACTACAATAGTCTATCCTTTGAATCTTGAAACTTTAAGGCTGCAGCTTTATCTACAAGAAAATTAGCAAGAAAATCTAAAATTAGTAGAATAGAAACCTGGGAGGAGGTCAACTGCGGATTGGGAGAAGCGTCACGGAATGTGAAGAAGAGCAGGAGATTTGAGGATTTGGATTGTCATCGCACATGATCATAGATTGCTCTTGATTATTACTGTTGTTCTAATCTTTTTCAATTTCTTTATTATTTTTTTCATTTTATCTTTGTTGGGTTGCTTAAAATTTACGAAGTTCCATCCCAAAGATTTCGGAAACTATATGCCTCTTCGTCTCTATGTTGAAGACATACATACTGTAATGTCGTTTTGGTGAAATCGAGGAGACGAGATACCCCTCTTTTTTTCTGACAAATTTCTGAAATAAAATATATTAGTACTCATTTTTAATTAATTAATTTAAAGATGTTTAAAAAATCTTATTCGTTACCTTCCGTCCACTTGAGGCGACACTGGTTAAATTGACGGTAAATATGTTCATTTCCTTGGGCAACAAAGTATCATGGAAATCAATAAGGCTAGATTAGCGTAAATGAGACCCAAATTTGATGTTTATCTTTAATTTTAACATTACTCCACTTCATATTTGCTCACGAGCATATGATTCAAAAACTTTAAAATTAAAATTAAAATTTAATATAATAATATTGTAAATTATTATTTAAAAAATTTTTTATATTAATAAATATATATTTGTAATTAAATTACATGACAATATTATTTAATAAAATAAATAATTATTCAAACTAATTAAATAAGTTAAAATCATAAAATATTATATTTAAACAGAGATCAATCAGGTTACTTGACCCTTAATAAGTCTACTTGACTGTTATTATTATTAAATATATACCTCAGCCATAATTTTTAACATTTATAAACTTTGTAATAATTAATATGTTCATACCATATTATCATTTTTTAATAAAATATTATATATTTATAAAAAAATTTACTACAATAATTATATAAAATTTTATATATTTATATTGTATTTATATTATTTTTATATTATATAATATTCTGATTATTTTTTTTGTGTATTCATATGACCAAAACTAGAAAAGCAAAATCTAATCTACTGTACAATTAGCAAATCAAAAATAAATCAGTATATTCACTAAGAAATTTAATAGAAAGATGGCAGGTAATAATTAACTTTAAAAACTAAATAGTCATCATTGAAAATTTTAATACAATAATTGTAAAAATTTTAAAAATAAAATTTAATTATTTGACTCGAAATATTGTTAAATTAGATATAACATTTATTTTAAAAATAATAAATTTAAGATAAATATAATTTTTTATTATTTTATCTTATTTTATATAAATATAATTATAACTAATATCGGAGTGATATTAAGGGCACACAAGACTTCATACTTTTTGTAAGGTTTAGCTAGCTAGCTTAGACTTTTCCTCCACTTGGCCTGACAAAACCATTTCCCTTTTCTTAAGCAGTGATTTACTCACTCCTGTTGCTCTGACTGCCAGGGAGGAAGAGAGATCTATATATCATGTGCATGCATTTTTGGATTTACTACATAATAATAATTATTATAATAATTCCATAGCTAGAACAATTGAAGCAAGCACTTTTGGGGAGGAGGTTCGCAGCTATTCGAACGAGGATCATGATTCACTCCTTCGCCATCTTCCACCACGTCCATTCTTGCTGCAATCTGGAGTTTTTTTTTTTTTTGACAGAAAGTATCAAACTGAAAGAACAGAGAGCTAAGTATTTGTAAAATCTATATATACTTACTCTATTCTTGCTTAATTACCTTCTTTTTCATGTCATGATTTTCCCGACGCAGTTCTTTCTCCTGTTCAGTACCATACCAAATAGGTCATCAGAAGGGGAAAACAACCCAGACAAGTAAAAAATCTTCAACAAGTGCCAATGTTTTGTTCATTTATTAGTGTTTACTATTATTTGCTTTGACACCTCAATGTTTGTACCTTCACTCTTGACATGTTTGACTTGCTATTTCTGGCTGCACTACAAAGTACACCAGATCACAGTTTGATTCTTAATTAATTAGATAATAACAATTTAGCATCCATATCAATAGCCAAAATAGTAAAATAATACTAGAACAGCCATTACCCTTCTTTAAATTTATTATTCTCGAAACCAGAATATATATATATATATAGATATATATTTCAGACATGTTAATTACCTCATAATATATAATATTTCAACCAGAATATTAAGCTTAGCATTATACTATTCCACCGTTGCTTTTTGGCCGAAGTTTCTAGTATATTGCAGCTGCAGAAAGGCATGAAAACTTAAGATGAAAGATTTAATCAAGAATGTGTACCTTGTCACGCAATGCAGCAACAGTGTCCATCAATACCTGTTTCTGCACACCATTCTTCTTCCATGAGCATCATGAAGGTGAAAAGATTATGTTCAGACGCTTTTTGATGCTACATTCTCATACTAAAATGTGAAACATGACAAAAATTTTCATTGCTAAATATCACATTTATGGTAGTGACTTATTCTATCCAAGATATAAATATAGACATTAAACACAAAGGACTTTTGAAAGTAGATTACATTCAACTACGTAGATTCATTACATCATTAACTAGATTCATGCAAAACTAGCTTCATGAATAGCTAGATTCATGAATACTTAACTTCAAGTTTAATATCCAACAAATTCATATGCCATTAAATAAGATTCGAAAGCCTGTATATTACTTTACTAGTTTCTACGTGAATCAATCATTGTTAATGATGACACAGCTCAGCAAGTTGGTCATTTAGGTTTGATTTTTTTCTCAAAAAAAGAGAGAGAGATTCAACAGTGACTTGAGAAGCAATGACCTTTCGATTTCTGGTTTCTCCTAAGATGGAATCCAATTGCTTCTCCAGCTGTATGAGCTTTGTCATACCTAGGTGTTCAATGTTTTGATCTTCAGTGTGCCTACAGAAGGATTAAAATCCCTTTCAACTGATGACCCTAGTGATATCAGCATGCATATCCAAATTGACTGCAGAGTGATTACCTGTTAACCATTTCCAGTAGGCTAGTACCTTTCCAAATATCCATGGATTCATCATGATTCTGCTGTTGATTATCCATAAGTCAAAAACAAAGTCAACACTTTGAACAAAATTTCTCTGTATTTTCATGCAGCTTCAAAGATTGAGGGGAAAATCTATCCATTAAAATGTCGTCATTATATAATAATGAACAGTATCAGCTACACTTCCTTCTTAAATGCTAAGAGGTATGACCATTTCTGATCTTCAATATGGCAGCATAATGTATATTCCCTCGTCGCTATAATACGATCTAGACCTACCGTCAAGGTTTGTTTTCGATTTCACCATAATTTCATGACTGAAATTTAGAATGCCTTAAAAAGAACTGATCAAGAAATGATTGTTATTAGACCTACACTATATGAATATGACATGAAGACTTTCATCCACCAGATCTTTATGATGAGGGTTGTATTACAATGAGAACTTCCACCGCCATGACTGCAACAAACCCAAAGGGCTTCTAATCTGGCCTCACCCGAGGTCACTGTAAGTGTGACAGTTCTTGAGAGTTAATTAGAAACATTCAGGTACAGAATAATTGTCATTGAAACATTGTGTCACTCTCAGCTTTCTACTGATTGACCAAAAATGGACCCAAAAATGGACCTTCCAAGAGAAGGAAACTTGTGATAATCATTCATTATGGTTTTAAAGTTCTTATTTCATTAGAGTTTTACTAACGGGTGTCTTTAATATACTTTTTTTAAAGTTAGTAAAATGTTAAATACAATAATTGAAATCATTATTTAACCTTTTCAAAACATTCTTGGAAGATATTATCATAGATAATAACCTTACTTTATACTATAATAATTTTGGACAAATTTTATTCTTGAATGATTGCAGCAAATTTGAAAAAGTGCAGAAAGAATTTTGGCAAACCGTTGCTTCTTTGACAATATTGCAAATAGCAGCTTCTTCCTCAACGTGATCTACATAGCGATCAACAATTTTTTTCAAACTGAAATACAAGGATTAAATTATGGAAGTTAGAGTAAAGTTAACCATCAAAATTATTAAATAGAATGCTTACAAATAAAAAGAAGCACTTACTCCTGGTCCATATAAAAAGAAATTTTATTTTGGTCCAACAATTCGAACCAATAGGGAAAATGATTTTCGGGTACAAATGCATTGACGCTAGTTAAGGAAAACATTTCGAACTATCGTAGGGTGATTGACATTCAAGTA
>JBBYHO010000021.1:3054861-3080304 GCA_038382025.1 Adansonia gregorii
TAGCTTTCTTGATTCATTGTACGAGGATGTTTATGGTCTCATATTTCATTATTTAAAATTTATTAAAATATTTAAAATTTTTTTATATTAATATTTTATAATTAAATTTAAATAAAAATATTTACAAAATTATATATCAAATCTGATCTATATTCGAACCAGATTGGACTGACAAAAAATCCGGTCCATGAGCAAATTTTGTCCTACTAAAGAAACATATTCAAGTTTTGACTATTTTTTAAAATTGAATTATGTGTATATGTTTTACCATGTGAATTTTACGTGTGTAATTAAAATTATTTAAATTACTTTTGGTAGATATATGGTAAACTTGGTACTTAAATTGTAGAATAGAATGTAAGAAATATCTCTTATCTTTTTGAAATAGAACACCTTGGAAATAATTGTGAACTTATTTTATAAATTGGAAATAATTTTTGAAATATATATATATATATATCCAAAATTCAAAGAATGATATAAATTGCAAGATCATGGACATAAATTAATGGCAAATCCAATTATGATTTGGATATCCAGTCACCAAATGAATAGATTTTTAAATATATACTTTGTTTCGATGAAATCATTCCTGATTTTATATATGTACACACACATTCGGAATTGCTTCTATATTTTTCCAAATGTTTTTTTTTTTATTTTAAAACCTAAGACAAGATCCCTTTTCCTCAACCTAAGACAAGTTTAATGTTGGTTGGCCAAGAGACCAATTGTTGGCCTAAATCTTTTTCTTTCCAATGCACAAAATTTCACCAAATTGTCGCCGGATCTTGCATCAGAAATTGGGAAAAATTATTGTTGTTCATCGAATTAACACTATGACCATATGATATTCTTTCAGAAGAAAATTTATTGCAAATTAATAAGTTAGTTCTTTTGCGGGGAAGCTCTTGTTACTGCTATATATATATATATATATATATATATATGTTAAAATGGAATCTTACGCATATCCGTGGTTACATATTGTTAATATGAAAAATTGATTTTTAATTTCAAAATATTTCAACTATTCTAACCTCATAACATTTTGTTACATTGGCAGTATATATATATATATATATATATACACACACACACACACACACATATAACTCTTTATCTAATTCTAATTAGTTTCTAAACCTTTCCATCCAGCCATTTTAAACAATTAATTTTCTTTATGTTTAGGAAATAGATGATGATTTGAAAAATGTAATTAACCACTTAATTATAATACTTCAATATATTAATTGCAGTATTAATTTGATTCACTTTAGAAGGACTAGGATGATAACCATATATGCGTTAAATATTACAACTATTAAAAGAGATTTGTGATCATATTGTAAAGAATATTATTTTACTTATTGGGAGAAGAAAAAAAAAACACATCTAAATTTTGGGATACTTAAAATAAAAGGAAAATTAGCAAACTTGAATCTTATTCTTGTTCTCATATTGACAAATTGTCAAAACATGAAAGAAAGGTTGGAACTAGAGCAATATTTCATCGAGAATTTAATAATAAATAAACCTACGATTAGTACACTTCAATGACAAATCCAAATTTGACTCGTCTTTGTTGCATTAGAACATTTTACTCAGATAAAGAAGATTCAAATATGAAGAATTCATACTAAAGAAGCAAAATTTTTTGTTTGAGGGTATATGAAAGTGGGTTTGATCTCTCTATATGTATTACTTGTAAAATTAAACAAAATAGAAAGACAATAAAGAGAGTTAATTCTAACACTAGGATATGCATTTATATACTTATATATATATATATATAATTTTAAAGTGCATATTTTCATATATTTTTCAAGTCTAAATAGTACAATATAAATATGGCTTGGATGAATAATTTCGAATACCTGTGTCACTACATAAAATATGAGTAAGATCAATTTAGACAATCCAAATAGGAAAAGATATATATAATTAAGCATAGAGTATGATTTGATTTTTGAATTTAGAGATTTTAAGATTACATATATATATATATGTGTGATCAAATTATATCTTGCAAAATAATAAGATAATTTTATGCCAAAATTTGTATTTATATATTCATATAATTTAAAGGAGAAATGTTCGCAAATTAAGGAAAATAGCTTATATATATATATATACACACACATACACATATACAAACATAGCAAATCAAAAGATATACATATACTAATTCCTTAAATTTTATTTAACTTATATTTAAATTTAAATTATTTAGAAAAGATCGTTGTACTTCAGATTGCATTCTAAATCTTTAAACAAAAAAAAAAAATCTAACCTTTGCTTGCTCTACATTTCATCAATCTTCTTGTGAAATACAAAGTTAATAGTCTTATGTTGACTGATCTTATAGCAGCAAAACTCAATTAATTCTTTTGATAATTAGGTAGGAAGGCCTGGAAGACTATGAAGTCGTGGAATTTTTAGAAGGCTATTATCTTGGCCGCTTCCTATAGAAATTAAAAGCATATATGCACTTTGATACTAATATATACATGTATATAATCTTCTTCTCTGTCTTCGTAGCTCACGTTAAAAACGCCATTAACCAATTTCTTCAGCTTGCTCTGAATTTAGTTTTTAAGGTATCCCCTTCTGAACACTAATTGTCATGTTGATTCTTTTGCTGACGGCATGCATGCTAACCGGTTAATTTCCTGCATGCTTTTAATTATGAATGTGATTCTAACCATTTCTTATCCTAATTTCTACAAAGTTCCAGTGATGGTCGATCATCTAATGACGACGACTAGTATAAATAGGCTAATTATTTATCTCAAAGATAATCTACGGCTGCAGCAGCCATGCATAGGTCTGTAGCTGTCCACATCAAAGCCAGCAGAGATCGAGACTGGTTGAAGAATCAGCTGCGAAGGTGTAGGCAACAGCTGGCCTCCCTGCTATAATTTTGTTACAGATTTTATATATATATATATATATATATATATATATTCTCTAGCTGAATTACTGCAGCTGCTTGAATTCCAAATTGCAGTTTCCATAGTTGAACGGAAACTTATCATTCATGGCGCACGCTCTGCCAATTGCCAAAGAATTTTTTTTAAAAAAAATCATCAAAAAAAAAGAAATTATATAATTTTCCATAATCATATCATATGCCATTTGGAAGATTTTTTACCAGCTGCTTCCGCTGTAGTTGATGAGTAGTAGATGACTGACCTTGCCAAGGTTTAAGTGGTGCACTGGCGACCTGTTTGCGTAACCACTGCTTTGAAATTGTGAAAGCACAAATAGTGCCATTAAATTAATTTACTACTAGCATAAAGACCCGGATTACGCTGCAGACAGTTTTTTTTTTTAATTTTTTATATATTTTATATTAATAATAAATATAGATATCAATTTAAATTTTAAATAAGTTGAATAATCAAATCAAAGTTAAAAGTAATGACATAACTTGAAGTCACGTGTTAAAAAATTTTTAAATCAACATTGAATTTCTTAATAGATAATCGCATGCAAATACAATGTATAAATTCTAAATAAACAATATGTTAAAATAAAATCTATTGAAAAATCTACCAACGTTATCCTAAGTAACTATATGATTCAAAGGTATATAATCGTGATTCCAAATCATATAATTTTGTACCTAATAAAGATCATTAATTATATCATATTGACCAATCACATTGAATGCGCCAAGCAAAATAGAAAAAAAGGGAAAAAAGAAGTAAATAAAAAATAAAAAATAAAAAAAGCATTTAAATTAGATCTGTCAATTGGACGGGTCATGTTGGTTTCGGATCAGGTTATTTTGGATTTTAAAATTTTAGTTTATTTTTCGAGTTTGAATCGTTTCAGTTTTGTATCAATTAAGGTTCAAGTTACCTTATGTCATCTTAGGTTCGGATCAATCAGGTTTAACGCTTGAGTTAATTAAATTTAACCCCTTCTAGATTCAAGCCATTTAAGTTCAGGTCAATCAAATTTAAATGCTTGAGTCAAGTCAATTACATTTAGTACTCGAATCTATCGAATTTGCTCATTCTAGGTTTCGGTCATTGCGAGCTAATTATTTAGATCAATTCGGGTTCAAGTTATCCCAATTCAGGCTATTTCAATTCAAATCATTTTGGGTGCGGATCATTATTTAGATTCAGATTAATCGATTTTGAATTGTTACCTTATTCCAATTAAATTGAACTTAAACAAATTTGAGCTCTAATTATTTATTGATTATCTGAGTTAGAGTCAATATTAACAGGTCTAATTTTAAGGTTAAAAAAAAAAGGAAAAGGAGTAGGCATTTGAAGTTAAAAAAATAAAACAGAAGAATTTGAAAAGACATGAAACAATGTGCGGGTTTCTTCTTTTCTTTCTCTATATATACAAATTAAAGTTTTTTTTTTTTAATTAATATAAAAAATAAAGGCGAGACAATGGCTGGCAGAATGCAAAGGAAAAAAAATAAAAGGAAGGCTGACACGTGGGCTGGCTCCCAAGCCAGCAAAACTTGCAAAATTTATATGCAGGATCTAACTGACTTCAGAGCCAGCATGTTATCACTAAAACTACAATTTGTAATCATCCTGAAGAATGAAAATTTAACTGATAAATGGCAATGCCTGATTACCTCTGAAATTTGGAAATGAGTCAGATCCAGCTGCAATTCCTAAAACTTTCAAGATTATTATATCATAAGATTGAGACCAAAGGGAAATTACATATCAATTATTTGAAAGAAAAGAGGTTTCAGAATGTAATGAATAGATGGTATCTTATTTCCCCTTCTCTCGATGCTGCTAAATAGCACCATCAAGACCAAGCATGCTACTGATTGTGTAATAATTAAATTGGGCCAACTCTAATTAATTACTATGTTTCTACTTCGTGATTCTAGAATTTTGATTTGAACTATAACTTCCTCAAACCTACTGCGAAGTGTTTATTTGATTTTATATATATATATATATATATATATATATAACCCAACTATGTTGTTTTTAACCAGACTTAAAATGACCATGGGAATGACGATTTCATATACGGGAAATCAGTAACCATGCAAGTTAAAATTTTGAAACTTCTGGAGAGAAAGTGACACTTGTTTTGTGTGGTCAATGAAGGCAACAGATACTGGCCTTGTCGTGTAACTAAAAGCCTAGCTTTTCAATTTGCACTTGTCATAAATTCTGGAAAATCAATGAGCTTTCTTTAGAATGATTGTCGTTTGTATTGATCTTCGATTCCAAAAAGTAGCTGCCATTGTTGAATGAATATTAATTCATCTAGAAACTTGTCATGTTCAAAAAAAAAAAAACCAAAAAATAAAAAGGAAAGATTGAAGATTGATCAACTTTCAACCTTTTGCCTGATTACCTTATTTAAGTCGAATATAAAGGGGCAATTCCATCTTTGAACATTGAAAAATCCTTGTAAAGGAACTGAGCAAATCAGATGTAATCTTTAATGGTGATGGGGCATCTGAAACAATCTTATGTTAGTTACCAAAACAACTTCCCATAGGAAAATAGTTTCCCAGTTCCCAGTTATTTCGATATATATTTTCTTTTGACAATGTTTCTGAATCAGTGTACTTGAAAAAGGAACTACATATATGATCGCATACGAGGCCTAACTATAGCTTGTGCACCATCGACGAATATAGTTGTTCCAGTCATATAGCGTGAACCATCACTGATTAAATAGATGACAGTTGAAGCCAGATCATTTTTAACATCCAACCATCTCTGCATTGGCATAGCTTCTTTGACCAACTTCTCTGCCCTGTCCTTCCCAACTGACACAGGAAATTCATCTTCTAAGTGTAAACCACGAGCAATTGCATTAACCCTGACCTTGTGTTTTCCAATCTCCAAAGCCGATAACTGATAAGAGCAATCAACGATGTCCAAAATAAATAAAGCTAACTCAACAGAAACTGTGAACCAGAATATGGAAGTCGAAGGATGTTGACAAAAGCAAATGCCGCCAAGAAAAAGAGGCAGATCAGCTTGAATGTTCAAGGCAAGTTTCAATAACTGTGGGAGCTGTTGGGTGTAAATGCCTCAAAGGTTACAGGGAAATAAGTTCGTGGACTTTACTTACTCTAACTAGCTGCTGCACTGCTGCCAAACATGAACCATACGCAGCAGCCCCTGGATAGAGTCCTCTTTCAGCACCGAGTAGTGTAGTCATGAATATAATTGAACCACCTGATTTATGGTCCTGCATTCTCCTACCAACAGCTTTTAGCAGAAACGTTGGAGCCATAAAATTTATTTTTACGATTTTTTTGAACTCTTCTTCAGCTAATTCCAGATGGTCTTGCATCTTTCCTGTTTCACATTGTCCATTACACGGTTAGATTTCCTGCAACTGCATTGCATAAGTTTCAAAGGAAAATGAGAATTATTTTCAGAGGGAAAGTATGTAAGATGGGGAATTTTTGTTGTTTTGCTTGACACAGGCAACGGATGGAAATAGCACACATGTTGGTAAAACATGTCATCAGCTGCTAAATAATTTCAGCTTAATGTTTTTCTTGCATCGTGCAAAACATCACTATTAAAACTTTACATAATTAATAAAACAAAAGGAAACTATCACATCAACCCAAATTTCACAAACTTTACAGAGTTACTGAAGTAGATCTATCTTATTCTGCACTGCTCGAATTCTTCATTTTTCTTAAAATATTCGTATTCGATACTTGTTACCGATGTATATTAGGGTATGCGTACAAACGTATGATACTTCATAAAAAATTGAACATTCATGTGCCAAACACTAACTGAAATCTTATTCTTCACTTTATGAAATGGTTATAACTGAAATACAACGTGATCACTTGAGCACAAAGCTTAAGTAAATTATAAAAAAAAAAAAACACGATGACATAAATTTTCAGGTAAATTCTTTATTATTAATATAAAAAAAAAACACTTATCTTGATATGTTCCATGTCAAGCTCTGTTGAAGGTTCTCCTTTGCTTCCTCAAAATAAACCAATGTAATTTATAATCTATAGACTTCTGTCAATCACTAAACAAAGCCTTTTCTAAATAAATAATTGTTACACGTGTGACTAATTGTTTTCAATTCAACTGAAAGTACTAGCCCACTCTCTTATTTATAACTATACTCAGTTAGAATTAAGGTAATTGGAGAAGTAAGTTGATGAATTAACAAAGTTTTTAATGTTCAAAACGACAGTTAGATCCTAAGAATCTCAAATTGCCAAAATTTTGTAGGTGGTGTTTTCAGAAGATACTGTAAATCAAATTCTAATAATATATCTTATATATGTTACTTGAATTTAAATACGTGTTCAATACCGATATCCTTAATTTTTTAAAGTACTTTCGTATTGAACCTAGACGAAAGGTACAGCATAAACGAAGCAGAAGTTCCAAATTGCTGCTGTTCTAGTGGGACCCAAGTTTTGAACGTATTCGATGACGTCAAAAAAGGAAAAAGAAAAAAGGAAAGGAAATTGGCCACTTCAACTTTCCAATTGGAAAATATCAGTGGATCCGCCCAAAAGACCAAAACAATGTATACCGTTAACAGACCCACATAGATATACCTTCACAAGCGTAACAGTTCACAAGAGCATCCAAATGTCCAAACACTTTCCATGCTTTATCTACCGCTCCATCAAAAGCTCCCTCTCTTTCTTCTTCCATATCCAATCCAACCACCTCCACTGGGACCGCACTATTTGTTAAATCCATTATCTTCTCTTTGACATTCCTCAGACAGCCTTCATTTCCCATCAAAACCAACCTGATCCATGCTCGGAAGATCATTCTTAAGTTAAACTTTTGCTCATTCGATCAACAAGAATGGTGCACATAATCAAATGAATTGGATTGAATCAGTAAATTGAAAAGAATATATATATTTTTTTAAAAAGGCCAAAAACTAAAACTTCGGAAAATATTACTCCATTGTTGAGAAAAAGGAAAGGGGCATATATAGATGGCTAAGAATTTCCTAGATTCTTGTTTTCTGAGAACCGAACATGTGCAGAACATAAACTCAAAGAAAGTAGGAGCCTTTAACCTGCAACCACGTTTGGCTAAATGCAAAGCAATGTTCACTGAAATCTCATCTCCATTTGAAGTGATTAACACTTTCTTTGCTTGATTCTCCATTCTCTGAATCCAAAAGCCAATCAACCAAAACCCCAGTAAATGTCAGAAAACAACAAAATCAAACAGAACCCAGAAAGAAACCCAAAGCTTTGAAACAAGAGGGCAAAAAAAAAAGTTCATTAGTCATTCACCTCTGCCCACGAAATGAATCAAGCTCGATCTTTGAGGAGATTTATAAAAAGTAGCAGTCTAAACTTTGGCTGCTGAGATGTTAGCGCGGTGCGAACCAATCAGCCAAAAGAACAAAAAATTCTTTTTTCCGTTCTGAATATTTGCCTGCTTTCTCTTGAATCACTTATTAAGTTTTACCCGTCCTTCAGCCTCCTTTTGTGCTGTTTAGTTTCTTAGAAACAATGCTTTAAGGATCTCCACGTGTCTTCATTTGTTTTAGTTTATATGAAAAATTAAAAGACAAGGATATTTTATTATATAATTTGATGTTATAATTTATTTTATGGTGATATTAAATTCAAATTACTTTTATAACTAATATAAATATAACTATAGAGTTGAGCCAGAGTTTAAATATTTGAGTTTTATATTGAAATGAAATATATACATAATAACATCAAAGGCACCTTGCTGTAATTGTTGATACTTTATAATCATATTTCTTAAACATTTTGATGTATTTTTTTATTTAAGAAATGAAAATACTCAAACTCAATTATTTAAACGAGAAAAAGAAATAAATATAAGTAACATTACGTTAAATATGATTTTATGTATTGAAAATTTTCATATTATTATTATGGATAAGTAAATATTACTATTATTTGAAAAATGAAATATTGATTTATTCGTTACTTCTGAAAGTTGAAAGTTGAAAGTTGGTCTTTGAAGTTATGATGAAGATAATAGTGATCATTCATTTGAGAAGGGTAAAGTGTTGGGAAATTGAAAGTAAGAAATTGATGGTTGTTTATTATTTTCGTGGCTTTTACGTGGGGGTTGGGTGATATGGTTGTTTAATGTTATTACGACCACTATGATTAAATTAGTCAACTTCACAACTTACATCTCAAACCAAATTTATTCGGAATTGGAATTTGGATTTCCGATCAATGGGCTTAAAGATATTCCAAAGATCCCCCACCAAACCTTGTCGGTTAATTGGTTCAAATTTATTTAGACTTCATTTTTATTCATCAATGATATTTTTAATAAGTTATTAACTTTGTTTTTAAAATTAAAAATTTTTATTGGCAGCGTCTGAGATAAACTGTATTTGTTCGTTTGCTCATTTGCTAGAATGGATGATCAACAACTTTTTCTTTTTTTTTTTGTGTTGTCTTTTAAGTAAGAGGAAAATGGAGAAGAAAGTGTCGTTCGTATATGAGTCAAAGGAGGGGAAGTTTTCGTGACATTTCTAGCATTTTTCCATAGAAATTACTATGTGAAATCAAACAAGGATTTGGTGGAGTCTCCAATTGCAGTAGACTGGAGATTTATTAAGGAAGAACACTATTTTTTTTTCTTATTTTAAATTGTCCACATCAATGAAAATGGAATCAAAAGGCCAAAAATATACTACGCGATTATGGGTGTTGGGTACGTTATTGTTTATTCCTAGTGGTAAACGTTTATAATATGAAGAACCAAGTTTCTTTTTTCTTTTGGGGGGGGGGGGGACTCAAGTCAACTCCTTAATTTCTATGTTTTATGGGTTTGTTACACTTACTCTCCTTTCCCCACTACTTTCCCAAGTATTTAACACGAAATTAAAATACGTATGTTTTATGGACCATGCCGAATTGCCTTTATCTTAGGAGATAGGAGTTAGGACGGCCAACTTCGCTTCTTCATTGCGAAGATATTCTATTCTAAGAACTCAGTTAGGTCAGTGAAAGTTATTACACAACTTAGAGGGTAATTTCAGTATTAATTATTGAGTTAATGATAATTGTATACTTCTCTTTATTCAAAACAAAGAACCGTATACATCTTAATTAGTAATCGAGTTAAATTAAACTTAAGTAGTTAAAAAAAAATTGAGGTAGAGCTTTATTTAAAATTTACGGTTTAAAATTCAAATATTTTTTCAACTGATTTTTATTTTTAAATCTCAAATTCGACTTGGGATAAAAGCCAAATAATCTAGTTCGTTTGATTAGATATCATTCGGTTAGGCTCATTTACTAAGTATAAACAAACTTAAATCTTTATATTAAATCTTAAGTTTGAATCAAATTTTTTTAATACTAAATATATATATATATATATAATAAAGCTCGATTAAATTAATGACTTAATAATTATTTAAATTAAGTACTAAAATATTTTAAATTTAATTTTTTTAATATCTTAAATTCGATTCAACAATGAGCAAACCGAATACAAATTTTTTCGACCCTACTATTGATTATAACTTTAATGCAAATTGCCAGTAAGCACGTACTTACGTTAACTTTCTTACTAGCCAAAAAAAAGGGCTCTTGGGCTTGCTGACTTGACCAAATTCCCTTTGGAACAATGAGGTGGCCCAATGAAAGTCAGTCCAAGGTGCACTCAAACTAATGAATAAACGAAAAGGGTTTTTTTTTAAAAAAAAAAGCCTCATCTTTCTCCCGTCCCGCCACCTCCTGCAGCGCCACGGACAACCGCGTTCATCCTCTTTCTCCACGTCATCAACCACCTATCCCGTTTATATAAACTTAATATTGAGTTTGAGCCTTAATTAGTCAATCTTCTATGTACCCGACATGGCGGCTTCTTCTTCCACGGCTTCCTCTTTGTTAGGTTCTAGAATTACTGAGCCATTAACTTTAATCTCCCAGAAATCATGCTCATGTTAACCAGCTTAATGAATATAATCCCGTCTTTAAAAAGAAATATTTATGAAGTTCAAATTTTTGCAGGTTTAACTTCAAATGACCTCCAACCTTTAAAATGTCATGTGATTACTCTTGCTTGGAAGTATTTTCTTTTTTTTCAATTCTAAGAAAGTTAAAAGCTTTCTTGTTTATGATTTTTAAGGGAGTCGCTGTTTCTTCTTGCTGCTTGGGTTTTGTCAGACTTTATTAGAATAGTAATTGATAATAATAGCTATAGCTTCAACAAGTTTGGGGGAACGAATTTAGTGAATAAAACAAATAAATTTCTATTACAGCTCTTGTATTTAGCAGACGGATGCCCCCCCCACCCCTTTTTTTTGTCTGTGTCTGTTATTTTTTTAGTGGGGTTATTTGTTTTGATTGAATGTAAAATTGAAAGTGATGGACTTTGCTGAAAAGATGTAATCTTGTCATTTCAAGTCTCCAGAGTGAATTCAGGTAATGTTGTAGCTCAATTATGGATTGTTTATTTATTTATTTTTTGAAGTGCTTTACTTTTGTACCAGGAAATTCCTAAGAATTGCAAGGAAA
This sequence comes from Adansonia gregorii, assembly GCA_038382025.1. Classification (NCBI taxonomy): domain Eukaryota; kingdom Viridiplantae; phylum Streptophyta; class Magnoliopsida; order Malvales; family Malvaceae; genus Adansonia; species Adansonia gregorii. The sequence goes on from JBBYHO010000021.1 coordinate 3,066,365, forward strand.
CTCAGAAAGTGATCATATGAGCACATCTTCAAAGTAGGACTACAAGAAACTTTAAGTTCGTAACTTTATTTCACACGCTGGAGGATAAGATGGATTCCTCTGAACGCTCGTCTTCTTCTTCTTCTTCTTCTTCTTCTTCTTCTTCTTCTTCTTCTTCTTCTTCTTATCTATTGACTTCATCACTACTCAATCGTAAACACATTACAACAGTTGATATCATAAAGCCGTAAGATTGGCATTCTTACCTTGAAAGATGAAAGCTACTAATAAGCATTTTATTTCAGTTTCTTCACCACAGCTCCAACACCAAGTCTACAACGGCAGCAGCAGAAGATGATCAGACATATATTGGAAAAAAAATTACTCAACTTAGTGGACTACCATATTGCAAAGATCAAATGCATCTGCATTGCTATTGTCTATATGTTAACGTAACAATTAACAAATGAGTGTCTGATATAAGGTTTAGGAATGTATTTCTGATTGTATATATCTTTTTAGTTATGAACCAAATTTTGATGATAATTCATTTAGTTTCTTTCACTTTTGCTGTGCAACATCATTACTATTTTTGGTTTAACCATTTTTTTTTTAGTTTTTTACTTTGGAATCGACCATTTAAAGGCCAAGATGGTTGGAATTTATACTAAAAGTTTATCATTTTGGGGGGTTTTGCGGTAATACTTACATTCTGCATCTGTTGTAATCCAGTGCCCCACATTTGCACTTGCGGTCGTACAGCCAGCAAGCCCGTATCGAGGCAGTTTTGAGATGGTATCGTAATCTTGTATTCCTTCCTTTGACCTTAATCCCTGAGGAAACCACATGCTGTTTTTATCTTGCTGAATCTGGTCTCCATCGGTATGCTCATCTTTATCGTAAGGAGCATATTTCATCTTATTTCTATGCAATTTTTTAGCCTCTCGTTCAGATGTAGAGCTTTCAGGGTGAACTTTTCTGTGGAATAGTTTTATGACCTGCAAGCCACACTGCTTGAGAATTAAAACTTAACCGCAGTCCTGCAGAAAACTTTTTTTTATCAATTTATTAGAATAAAAATGCTGTTAAATGTAACTATTAAATTTTATTACGGTTTTCTGGCGTAAGAACCAATTCTGAAAGATGCTGCATACTATCGGTTTTGCTGACAAATGCCCTTTTATAATAACAATTTTTTATTAACTGGAATAGTTGGCAATTTTATTTTATGATTTATAATGCATTGAATGGCAATATTATTTTATAAATTTTATAAATAATCTAAAAAAATTCTATTAAAGCATTCGTTATTAAAATCCATATTCTAATCAATGGTACGAAGCAAAATTTTGAACAAAATTGGCACAGAAGTGTTTGCTTCGAAAAAAAAGGAAAAAGCACAAGAAAGAAATACCCAGTAATAGCCAGAGATTCTTGTCCCGATATCTCCACAGACTACCCATACCAAATAATGTTTTAAAAGGTTTGCAAAAAGGCTTACCATCTAACAATCCGAGACTTGCTTTCATCTAGGATTTCAATGGAGGGAGCCTTTTGAGAATCTAATCGAAGACTTGTTAGTACGCGGCAAACAAAAAAAAAAAAACGAAAAATTGATAAAAATTTTAAAGTGTGTAATAATATATTTTTTAAAGATTTTATTTATTTTTATCATTGATTGGATATGTAAAAAGGTTACTGTCATAAAAATTTTGAAGATACAATAAAAATTTTAGTTCATTGTGTGCTAAACAGTGCATAACAAAACTATCAAAATTTTATTTTTTAATTTTATATGTAATTTTTTATCTATATTTTTTAAATAAAAAAATTTTTATTTATAGACAAATAAATATTTTTTCATATAAGCATAATTTATCTGATAAAAATTTTTTAGATAATCATAACATTAAAAAAAAAAGACATTAGATAAAATATAAAAAACACATAATTTTAAAATTATTAAAAATATAATCATTTATTTATTTTAAAAATATTTTGACGGGACCTTTTTCTTTTCGAACATTAATAAAGAAACCTTTGAAATAGACACAGCTGCAATTAACGAAAAAGAGGAAAGAAAAAAAAGAACAAAATAAAAAGGCGAGGGGAGACAGTGACATATCAATTGATCATGTTAATTGGTAGGAAGGACATGAGCTGCTAAGATTGCTGGGATCATAATTAGACTTGGTATATAAATGGAATTTTACCAAAACATAAATACCAGGTTAGCATATTGTTGATTTCTGTCTTTCTCTCTTTTTAGATTAGTTTACCTTACGTTTCAAGATAGTTCTATTTAACAGGGGAAAATCTATATCCTCCCCCCCCCCCCCCCGAAATATTATCGACAATTTTGGTGAGTATTCCCATCTAATAGAGACTAGCCTAGATAATCTGTACCTCTTGATAATGTCTTTATTTTTTACTACAAAAGATCATGTTGTTGACTTCTAGACTTTAGGACTCAAATGATTCTGACATGCCAGTGTTTGACTGCTTGTTCAGTGAATGATTCCTAAGCTAAGGCTCTAGAATGATGGCACTCGGATTGCCATAGATGGGTTTTTATGAGTTCTGCTCCTGGCACTCTTTTTAAATTTTGTTGACCTTTTTTGGACCAACGTCAATCCGACACAATATTTGTGTTTTCAGAAGATGGGGTGCACCAATGAATTTTGTATTTGAGAAAATTGTTGGAGAATCTAACCGCAAGAGACTCACCTTTTGGAGTTTTTTCTTGGTTGAAACAGATTTTGTTTCTTTTGGAGAGGAGGTAGAAGTAGAACTCCCTGAAGAAGCATGAAGCTTTTTCAGAATCTTCTTGATGAGATGTTTGACAGGTTTATTGTTTCGCTTGGTCTGAATCTCCTCTTTCCCACATTTTTCCATAGAACTCTCTTCTGCAGTTTTTGTCCTGTAGAACAGTTCCGCAAGTGATGCCTTTTGTTTCTTCACCTCAATTCTTGTTTCTGCAAGTTCAATCGAAGACCCAAACAGATATCCTTGGAGTGTACACACCATTGTCTTCCCCTGATCTTGAGCATTGGCTTCTTGCATTGGCTTAACACTAAGTGTAATAGTGCTAACCTGACTATTCCTTCCCGATGATTCATTGGAACCATTTTCTTCAGCTTCAGCCCCAAAGAACTTCTCCAGTTCATCGTTGATAAGCTTCAGATCATTTTGCGTCCCTTCTTTTTTTTCCTTAGTTATATTCTCCAAAGGCATAGTGAATGTTGGTGTTACAGTCTCACTGATAATCCGTTCGGAACCCAGAGTTCCAATGGTGAGAAATCCCCTGAATAGCCCCGAGATGACAGCGGATGCTTCATCTCCAAAGTTGTCTTCTATGCCCTTGGCTTCAAATTCTGTGAAGGAATTTTCACTTTCTGGTTGGGACTGGGTTGAGTATTTGTATCCATGTCCATAGCCACAGGTTGATTTTGGACAAGAGTTTTGATCATTGAGGGGTGAGTGAGCTGAAAGACATGCACAGTAGGTCCCTGAAATCAGAGTTTAAAGGTTAGGACACCAGACACAGTTGCAAAGAAAGGACTTCATGTTGTGCTTAAGCATTACGTATCAATGTTTCTTTTAAGCCTTAAAGGGTAATTGTTGACCTATCCAGCGGTTCCCTGCCCTGAGTGGTGCACATGGTTGCACTGAGAGCGACTGGTTCGCATACTTATTTTGACGTATTAGTTTAACTGTTTTCTGTTGTGCTATGAAGAGAGATCAGATAGCCCTGAGACCATGAAGATTGGTGGCCCTATCTCTTGAGGCAGCTACTGTATTAGAAAATATGAAAGGGCAAGCTGATTCTGACCCTCACCTACATAGCTGTGATCACCAAATTTTGATAGCCTAAGGAATCTTTATTTTAATCTCTGTTTTAGGTTCGTAAGTTATCTGTGTTGAGCTACTAATAACTCTGACGAGTTGACAGCAATGGATTCTAATGGCTAATGCATTATTTCATGGGAGTGGGTGATTTGAATTGTGCTGATCCATTCTAGTTATGATTTTCACGTGACTTGTACATGGCTTGTGGATTGTTTCAAGGAATTTGTTGTGAACAGAAGTTGGAATACCGATTGTGAAATACTTTGAAGGTTCAATTCTAGTTGGCCGTAACTTATGCTGCATCCATCCTAGTAACTGCATTGGCAACGATAAGAAATGAACTTAGCAGGAATTGAAAATGTTTATGCTATTCTCAGAATCTAACTGATTAGAGACTTACCTTCATTTTTGTTCTTGCTTTGAGGAGCTTGATGTCAAGTTATTTTGGTTTTCGTAGGAGGAAGGAATGTATAGAGATAGATTAGATGAATAAGCGAAATGGGAGTTCAGGTGATATAGGATTGTTTAAGAGCACAACATCCAGGATCTTCACGTCATCAGTATTAACAAGTAATGATCCAGTGGTAGCCAGAAGGGTCTGTAACAGATGTGAGTATGGAGAAACAAGTAGAAAGATACAAGATTTTGGTTGGCTGTCCTCTGTCATGATCTAATCAAGTGGACAAATTTAGTAATTCATCAACCATCGATTTGATGGTGCATTGTCTCTGTCCTGGATTACATGCATCGCTGGAGGAGGTGCATGGCCGCTTGAACGTGCGCAAGATTAGCGGTAGCCGTTGATCAACGGCTGTAATTAATTATTGATGTTGATGAGTCTATCATGTCTGGTCCTTAATGAGATGATTCAGAAGCATGCAAACAGATTCACATGTGAATGGACACATATAATCAATGAGACCAGACATCTGAACGTCATCAAATCTGTGTACACGTTCACTTCTGTCTGGGTAGACTAATCCTATACTGTACTACACTACATATACAATTATTTTACGAGTATATTTTGTGGAGGGGGGTGCCACCATTACTGGTAGGACAAAATAACAGTTTGTTGAATGCTGTCTGTGTAAGGTGGAAATATACATCAAGTAATCCACGAGGACTGGATAATTTGCTAAACTTTATGGTGGGACATGCATGAGGTATCTACCTCGAAAAGCTACTTATCTATTGCACTGGGGTGACTGTTGTTTTAACGGCTAAAATGTTCCAACTGATCTAAATGATAAAGCATTGCAAATTGCAATTATTGGCTTCAGAGCTGAGTTCAGTTGAAGCACATGCTCCTTACTCTTCTTCCCTATTGATATCCGAATTTGTGGGTTTGATATTCTTGTTCGCACTTCTAAGAGTGACCATTCCGTCTATCAACATTTCACTCCTCCCCATTTTCTTGATGAGAGTCATTGCGAACTCTGCAACATTGCTTGACTGAACTGCTGAGAAGTGACAATCATGCGTTTGCGTAAATTTTGTTCTTGAAAGTTCTTTAATAGCATGCTTCTTCTTCTTCTTCTTCAGTTTCGTTTTAATTGAAATTCTTTCTAATTTAAGACCTAGTGGATTGACAGGAAAACATAGACATCTCATATGGATCCAGGACAGGCAAGTTTCACTTTTAATTTGTCTTTCCCTCTTTTCTTTTTGCAAAATTTTCCATTAATACAGCTCTTTTGGATCTTTCATAAATTGAAAAACTCTGCTTCGCCTTGCAGTGACGTCATCATAGTGTTGTCGTACCCATGGTTCATGATTCTTCTCATGAAGTTGCACTTGATGCAGGCATGATAATGACATATTTTTCCCAATCGAATATTGCTACTGAGACGCTTTCCTGCTGCCATGTATGATTTTTGGAATCAAGAAAGGTGCTACTATAGCACAGGTTTGCTGGCTCCGATATATCAACATACCCCACAAGCATCTTGGAAGTTGGAGTGAGCCGACGAGGAAGATGTTGCTAGCATCCAGACAAAAGCCACCCAAACTCCTTCAACTTTAATAATCCATTGTGTTGAATACTTAGCTTCAATCATATTCATAACAGTGGAAACCGCAGCGATGAATGAATAGCTTACTTCTTCCTACATGCTTTAATCATATTCTGTAACTCCCTGACAGTGAAACCTGCAGGGCTGAATAAGAAACACATGACATGCTCTGATAGCTAGTTATGCCAAAAACAGGATTATTCCCATAGTTCCCTTTTGTTGATAATGGTTGCTCGTAATAAATCATTTGCGGTAGTCACAATATATACATAAAAGAAGTACAGATATCAGTATTGACTTTCGAGTAACCTGACACATTATTGTGTGAAGTTAAGAAGTTATTTTCAATCACTTTGACCAAAATTGGATGTCGGGTTGATATGTACCAAGTATTAATCTTTCGGGAACTTAACATGTGGAGTGTGTCAGTGTGTGATGAAAGTACCAATAGCAAGATTTAAATAGGATTTAAGTTTTATGATTAGGATTAGTTTTGAAGATTCTTATTAGATTGCTACAAGCGTCCAATGAGCCGAGTCTGCTCGACTCGACCATTGCTATATTTTCTGGTCATCTTTCCCCCATTGTTGATCTCTTTCCAAATCTGTTTCTCATACAGCGGTTGATATCATTTCATGTTTGGAGTTTCTATTCTATCTTCTTCCTCTTTTAACCATGTAAAACTTGCAGAGCTTGCTAATCTTTTCTATGTTTGATAAACACCTATGGGGTCTTTTCTTTTTCTCCCATCATTCACAAAGATTTCATTAGATGTATAGGATTGAACATTGAAACTAGTTACTGTCAGACCGATCAACTACTGAGATATATGATTGAGGACAGACAAGATTTACCAGTATCTGTCAAGGCATGCCTATTTGAGGTGAAGTAGGCTTTGATGGAATGCTCATCTGTGGGAGGGATGCTTATTTTCAGCTAAGCAACAAGCTGCTATAAAACACAGTCATGAAAAAAAGGTCAGAAGAAAACAAGAAGATATAAAACAAGTAATTGCTATTTTTGGATAAGTGAAATAATGGAAAGCCCCCCCTCTACTATTGCATCCTCAACATTCTAAACCAAGACGAGAGCAAAGCCTGCAACACGCATGACTCTCTGTGGGGTATTTGGCTGACCAACCCAAAATTGATGGTGGCCATGTGAATCCCACATGGAATGGAGTTTTAGAATTTTACCAAAAAAAAAAAAAAAGAGGGAAATGAATAGTTTGATTTTCCTAGCATGTGTCTTGCATCTGGTGTTCCTGTTTTGCTTTTAAGATATTTGAATAAAAGTAGCAAGTAGTTGATAGACAGAAAAGATTGAAGTAGTTTGTTCACATCTATTTGAGCAGTGAAGTTTGTAGACAACAGAAGGGAAAAAAAAATAGTTTGATGAAATGATCTTAAGATGTATAGATAAAATGATCATTGAATAAAATAGTTTAATACAGATATTATGAAATTTTCTCCATTTACTATTGGATAAATTAATTAAACTCTGTTCGGTTGTTGTTTTTATTTTTTATTTTTTTATTTAAAAAAGAAGTAAAAATATCAACAAAATGAAACCTAAACAACTACAACCGGCTGAAACGCTAATGAATTCGTTAATTATCAAAGAAACTATTTCATGTGTGTTTTCACTAGAAAAGTAAACAAATCCTTGATTTGGGATCCAACTGCTTGAACTTTAAAATTTACATAAATTAAGTTTGTATTATTTTAGATTAAAATTTTTGGGTAGTTTAATTTTAATTTAATTTGAGTTTGAATCATTTCGTATTTGAATTAAACTAATTCGGATTATTTATTATTTTATGAAATCATATTAAGTCTTATTAATTTATTTTTAAATTTGAGTTGAATCAAATAAGATTTTTTTTTTTTATAATTGTAAACTAAATTTAAATGTGATCTCACTTTCGTTGGACCAAGCAAAACTGTGCTTTTGGGCCACTTGTATTATTAGGATCGTGGAAGTAAAATGGGTCTGAAATCCTTTGATCAGTTGCGCCCACACCCTCATTCAATAGATTTCGGTACAAAGATAAGAATTAAGAAAATAAAGATGAAAGAATTAAAAGTAGATAATTTAAATAAAAATAAATCATTAAGATGAAAAATAATTATTTTTAAAAAATAAAAGTAAGAAAATTTATCATAATCGTGGAATCCAATTCTCCAGATAAAACACTGAGAGACTAATTGCATATGAATGAATGCATTCCAAATGATGGATTCTTGGCTACGAATGCTATCTTCCCTACAAAATATGAACCACTGACTTGCGCTATATATATATATATGCGCTAAGCATGAAAAATGGATATAGATTATAGTGGAGATTATGCATTTTATGACATTTGCACATGGTAGAAAATAAAATGGAGCTTAGAATCCTGAAAAATAAGAGAAAAATTAAAGAAAAGGAAAGAGCGATTGTTGCTCCAAGCAAGCTGCGAGAAAAGGGGAAGTAGAAGTCAATGGAAAAAAAAATGGGAAATCTGACTGAAAATTTAAGGGTTTGCCAGGTTTTAGAATATACATATGTATAGTAGTAAAGATGATTGAGTTTTTAGGTCTTACTTTCCAAGCAGCCAGGCAGGCCAGCACCTAATTATCCTAGAATATTTGTATGTATGTATGTATGTATATATATATATATATATATATATATATATATATAAGCATCCTATGCTAAGAGCAAAGCTGTTTCATAGTAATAAAAAGCTTAAAGAATGGAAGTGTATATATATCAATAAGCTCTTTTTTTCTTCTTCATTCTTCTTTTTTTTTTTTTGTAAAGCTTCTGCAAGAATTTGAAGATATATGCTTATATTTACTGCTTTATCATGAATCATCATTAAGACATGAAAACAACTTCTGTCTTCTTAATTGAATTACCTTTTTTTCTAAGATTGACTACTTATAATCATATATATATATATATGTGCATCTGCTAATATTTAAAAATTTATTTAGCTTCGTTGTTAAGATTTATTTATATAATTACATTTAAAAGATGGCATTTTCAGATTTTGATCTCATATTAAAAAAAAAAAGAAAAAAAGAAAAGAAGAGATTTCTGGGATTAACTATATGGGTTTTGGTTAGGGTTTTCAGCATGCAAATCCGATGACAAAGTAGAGAGAAGTCATGAATAGATGGAAAGTACAACAATTTTGTTTCTTCAAACAACTGAGACTAAGTACTTCCAACTACTTCAAAATATTTAGATTCCTCCATGTGAAAAAAAAGAAAACCAAATTCTTTTCCATACAAAATTTCAGTTAAACTTTGCACATGCTAAGGAGATTGTGACCCCTTACATCATCATATATGTAGGGCCAATAATTATCAAAAATCAGTCTTAACGAAATTATGATAAATTGATAAATGTAAACCATTCATTGTGGGGGGGTTTTTTTTTTTTTGGCTTATCACTTTGTTTTTATGCATGCAACGTTCTTCTTATATGTAAACGTCATATGAAAGCAGCTAGCTAGATGCTTTTATTAATTATCTTAGTTTAATCTAATTAAAAAAATTACAAAGTTAAATGGTAATTTAACTCCAATCAACTAATAGTTTATAATTGAAACTTTTAATCAAATTGGTAATCCAATGTTATAAATTTAAGGTTAAGGTTAATAAAGTAATTACTGAATTTTGGGAATTAAAGTAGTCTATTTGATTATTACCAGACTTTATGCTAAAAATAGGGTTTTTCTTACTCCAATTTTTTAAACTCGATTCTGTCTTCACCCATTTGATCAATGGACTTCATACATATGCAAACTATATTCATTTGAGACTGAATGATAATTTATGATTATTGATAATTACATTTCACATTATTTCAAAAGTAAATAATAAAAAATAATGGTAAGAATAAAAATGTGAAAACAAAATTTAAAATCAGAACAAAAGCAGAGGAAAGGATAGTTCATACATAGACATAAAGATAATGGTGAGGTCCATCTTATCAAAAAAGAGCCATTCGGTTAGAGATTTGGCCTTTTTGGAGCTCACCAATTGGTGGGTGTGGCTCCTATTTAATATGCTTGAACAGCCTTTCTTTTTCATTTTTTTGTTTTTCCTCTCTCTCATTTTCATTCTTCCCAATCTTACCAGTGAGTACATTCATCAAGAAATATCATTTTAATGTGGATAGAAAGGGACAGATATTTAAGTACAATCCCAACAATTTTTTCAGGTACAAAAGAGTTCGTAATTTTAAAAATAAAAAAAAAATTTATAAATATTAAAATTTAAATTATAAATTTATTAAATATTATTTTTTAAAAATAATTATATAAATGAATAAGATTAAGCATGGTTTCAATCCTAACATCTCTTATTTATCCTTTCCGTCAGAAACTTTACAGCGTATATAAGAATATCTGTTGGTGATGACCCAACACCAAGTTGCTGTAAAAATGGACTGCTTTCACCCTAGGGTGCTAAGCTTTTATTAAAACAATACTCTCAATTAGATGACAGGTTAACAGCCTCAGCCTGCATAACATATTTTCTTCCATCCTAATAAAAATTATTCATTCACCAACTTAACCATACTGCAAGTGAAACCATTAAAACTTTAGATGTTTGTACTTTATATAATATCTTGGACGGTCATTTCAGCATTGTCTCAATTCTGAACATCTTTAATATACAAAGGACATGGCCATCTATATAAGTATTATGATTCCTCAATTGAGCTGACCTATCAGCTTCAGTGATGATGAAAGAAAAAAGGCTTACGAGGCTAGAAGTTAAGGGCAGTGTACAAGAGCAAAATTCAATGAGGAAACAAACTATAGCCAGAGGCCTGTGAATTTTGATTTGTTATCAATAACACATTTATTCCAGGTTAGAGTACATGGCCTTGGATTGAATGCATCAAGGGTTAATCCAAAAAAACAGAAATATGTTATCAATTAGCAAGAAAAGTTATCAATACTCAAAGAAGAAAGAAGGGAGTTTTTTTTTTTTTTTTTTTTACATTCAAGTTTTGTTTTATCAAAGCAATAATGCTATATATATGCACGAGAAGATGAAATTTTAATTATTAAGGCAGCTCCAAAATTTTTGTTTTAAAGCTGAAATTAGATTTGTAAATTAAACCGTGTAATGTATATAGTGTCAGATTGCTGTAAGGTCTAGAGTTCAAGGCCCTAGTGATTGAGGGGGAATTACCAAAATTTAGTTGTGTTTCTTAACTAGATGGTGTGGTTAATAGCCTCGCTTTGGCATTCAAATGGGGGAAAAAGCAAAACGTTTGAAAATGAGGGGAGTCGGAATGACGTATCATTAAAACAAACACAGATCCAAGCTTATCACTTAAATGGGAAAATAAGTCTTAAAATTAAGCCCCTAAACAAAAGCAAAGATATTTTCCCATTTAATCTTTGAATTTCATGTGGGATTGATTTTAAAAATTTCAACAGCTTGCTTTCAAAGAGGGGCCTCCCTTGTCTCCATGATGGGAAGAATATGTGACACGCTATGCAATCACCAATATACACATACCCACTCCAACCATAATTATCATCACAACACAAAGAATTGGTCTTCTCCCCATATCAAAGCAAAGCTCCAAAGTTTTTTTAAGAAGACAAAGCAAGTGAATAAGAAGAATAAATAAATAAAGAAATATGCTCTCATTTCATCAAGGATTCATGCCAAACCCATCCTAAAGTTGCTTAATTATCAAGTTTGGAAGAATGATTAAAGAAAAGGAGCAAAGTAAAGGAGATGTGTGTATGCAAGGATATCCCCACTATGGTGACCAAGAATTGCATGGATTATTCATGCAATAAGAAGTCAAAAACTTTAGTGTATTTTTAAAGACCATTTTCCAAGTTTCTCCCTGCTTTGATGGGGATGATGTAGATAACATGTAACGTGCATGTCATTATCATGGAGTGATTTAAACTAAAATACAAGTTAATCTCCCATCATCAGCTATTTCTGTTGCTGTTCAATAGCGACAACTTACAAGGGTATCGATAATCATGCCAACCTGCCGACTGTTCAACGTTGAAAGTGAGAGTATTTGGGCCAATTACCCCATCGAGAATTCATATTTTCTTGGGGCTAATTCTCTCTCATTTCTTAGGTACTATATCAATTAATACATATGCGTGCCCAGTGCTATGATTTTTTTATTTTGATAAGAAGAGGTATTCAGTTGTAAACAGGAGAAAATACTGAGATTTTAATTTCAAATTTATTGGATGCTCCGAATTTCATGCCATGAAAGTTTTAATCATCTCAATTCTCAACTCCTTATATGTAAGGAAAGCTCATTATAGGCATAAGAAGGTGGAATTTGGACGTAGTTCTTTAATTAAACAGGGAAATACGTAAATATGCTAAATGTTCAGATTAACATGTAGAATGACACACATAGTGCCAGCTGAAAATACCCATCGACAGCATAACTGACGACAGCAAAAGAATTTAATTTTGCTTGATAAGAAGAAAAAGTGGTTCGATTTTGTTGACCTTAGGTATCAAGAAATGAAATAATGATGACTGCATGATTTGAATAAACTTGAGCAATACATGTGAGAAAAAGAGGGGGAAAAAAAAGAAAGAAAAAAAGAAGCTGAAGAGATGTAAAATTTGAGCAAGCATTGCACGAAACTGATAAGAAACATGAAAGGGAAGCAATCACACAGCAAATTAAGTTAAATTTTCAATACTTCATATATTTTAATATGTTTTATACTTAAATAATAATATTTTTATTTAAAAAAAAAAAGCATGGATCAACTAGGATGAAACTTAAAAAACTAAATTAGATCTACTAGCCCAACCTTCAGGGAAATCTACTCGACATTTGATTTTAACTATTGTCACCGAGTTTTGAAAGGATTGATTAAGATATACAGTGGGAATTTCGTTTCAATTATATAGGTGAAATATTTTAATAATCAGAATTAATTAGGCAGCAAATTCACCATCTTAAACCAATAGTAATATAGCCCTTGACTTAACTTGTTTGTGTTGGTTAGTTTAGTAGCCAAGAAGTGGTAAATTCCTAGGCAATGAGAATTTTGGGTGGGCATACGTCTATGGATTCAATCCTTCAATTACGCATATGATACCAATGGAAAAACAATGAATTTTTCTTCAAATCAAACTCATACAAACATCAGGAATTAATTATTATTGTATATTTGTTTGTTAGGGTTAGCTATGTTTATATAGTATTTTAATTATATTCAATCACGACATAAATAAATTGGCCATTATATTGAAGAAATCGCTTCCAAAGCAAGGATTGAAAAACGGTACCCTTCTTTAAGAAATTTTCTCCGGGACATCTTTGTCATAGGAGAAATTCAAGGTAGTCCCTGTCTTTTTCTCAGGCTGTCAATGGCATCCACTCCATCTAAAGGATTTAATTACTTTGACAAGTCTACCTTCTCTTTTCTTTTCTTTTCCCTTTAACCAAACCAAAAAAAAAAAAACTCCCTTATCCTCTTTTCCTCCTATCAAGCATAGTAGTGCTAATGAATCCTATGTGATTTGACAAGGAAAATAAGTAAAAATGAAATGGGAGTTTTTAAGAAGTGTGTAAATCATTGTCCTTCAACATATTTGTGAACAAGTTGTCTAACTATCAACTTCTAAAGAAGATGGAACAAGAAAAAAAACTTCCACAGAAGTATTTTATGATCTACTGTCACTCCATATTTGATGTTTTTTTTTCTCTATATTCCATTTTTGATGTTAAGATTACAAAAGGAAAACAAGCCAACTAAACCTAACACTGGTATTATAAACGACATTTTGTTTTGGTGATGGCCCCTGAACTGAACTGAGGAGCACTTGGGGTTTTGCAGGACTCAGGGACCCACTTCTTTATTGGGAGTAGTATCTCTACATTGAACATATGGATGTAGCATTAACTCCTTGAATACTATCAATATATATATATATATATAGAGAGAGAGAGAGAGAGAGAGAGAGAGAGATAGAGAGAGAGATAAACATATATATTCTTTTGGCAGATAATGGAACTGAAACTAAAGAACAAGACCATCCCGTCTTTCACTTTTTGAGGGTGGTGATCCCATGATTA
>JBBYHO010000021.1:3109749-3124002 GCA_038382025.1 Adansonia gregorii
TTAGCAGTTGGCTGATCATAGGGAAGTTAAGTAAGTTTAGTTTAGCCACCTAAACGGCTAAATTAGTGCTTCTTTGATGCATGAATTAATGCCAGAGGATAAACAGTATCTTTTTGGTTCCGTACTGACCCATTTTTTATTGTGAATAAGATATTCTCCTAGATCTCGATCTAGACACGAGTTAGACAATGATTAAACGATGGTATTAAAGATTGAGCTAAATAAATTTTTTTTTTTAAAAAAAAGAAAAAGTATGCAAGGGATTTCCCCTGGTAGATAATCAAGGCGGGAGGTGACAACAAAAGCAAAAAGACAAGAAAGTTTTAGATGATTCTGATTGGACAGACATATCCACAATTAATTTAGCTTCCTAGATAGAAATGTTTCCATGTCAGAGGCAAGATTTAGGGTATTGTTGGGGTGAAAATTACACCTAAAGACGTGGCTTTAGATCCTCTTGAAAGTTGACATGCTTTGTTTATATGAAAATGAAGGGGAGAGAGAGAAAGAGATGCCGTCTAAGAAAGAAAACGGTTTGGGACAAGCGCTTCAATCCTTTGGCAAATCCAAGGAGTAGGCGGCGCCACCGACGCCAAGCTCGACGACCTTGCCTATGTCTCCTTTCTTGTCCTTTCTTCCTTCAAACTTCAACCTAATCCTCATGGTGACTAAATTTTTGCTAAACATTATTACCTACAATTAATGTCACTAGGTACTTTAGTTTATACCACGTCTTTAACCTAAAACTTTTACTTAATAAAATAATATATATGTATATATATTGAATCGTAGCACGAGAAACCTGTAAAAGTTAAAGATGTTGCAACAATATAGATAATAAAACCATATAATCTTCCTTTTTTTTTTTTTTTCTTCGGTTGAAGATGAGATGTAACTTTTCATTGTTTGACATTAAAGATCAAAATCAATACTATTACAATGGATATGGAAAGCAGTAAGGGCATCGGCAAAGCACCATCCTCGATAGTGTCAAAGTAACAATTTTTGCTCATTACAATGCTGATGCAGGAGCATCCTCGTTGATATTAAAAAAAAAATAAAATCTATGCATCCCTTTGTCATTTTCCAAATTTTGCAGTCCTTCTCGCAAGATCATGCATTGTTTCCAGTCCTCTTGAAAAAAAATAAAATTTGACCTGTTTCCAGGGGCCCATTTCTTTGTCCTTTTTCTCAAGACCATTTTTTCTTGTTTATTTTCTTTCTATACCTGTCTGTCTCCAATCCCAGATTCACATCTGGTCTAGTGATAATCTACTAATTTTTATGCACCAAGAAGGGGTCCAATTATTATTTAATAACCTTCTCTGATATGGACCGGCCCAAGGGGAAAGTGGGTCCCAAATCCCAATCAACGCCAACTGAGAGTTGTCTTGCAGCAACCATAATGCCGTTGGCAGGGCAGGGGTCTTGTTCCAACGTTGAGTATGAGAGTGTTAAAGCAAGTGAAGTAAACACCAAATGACAAATTAGAACCCTAGAAAATCCAGCTAGACTTGGTAGAGGAGATTATTATAAATCAGAAACTTCCAATCACATTAAATTCGGCTTATCAATTTGTCTGTAACCCATTTCTCCTTCCAAGACAATGAGACAACTCCCTTTCAGAGTAAGAAGAGAGACAAGCTCGTTATTGTAGTTAAACAACTAATGAGAGAGAGCTAGATCGGGAAAACTAGCTACATGATTTTAAATTAGCTTGATTCCTAAAAGAAACATACATACACCCCTTTGTTTTGGGGCTTTTTGTTGTTGGGAAATTATTGCTAATCAAATTTAAATAAACATGATTAATTCTCTTTGTGGCAGCATGGGCTCCATCAAGAGTGAAAACTCATGCGAGTCAATTGCTGAGTCTAAGAAGACTGCTCCATCTCATATGGAGCAAAATAGCTTAAACCCACCAAGGCTCAACTTCCCAGCAGTCAAATTTGAGTTGGATGGAGATGTTGAGGTCCAGTCCCCTGACAGTTCTCTATGGGAAACTTTTTTCTCTGATCATTTTGATTCTGACTTTATGATCTCATCTCCGGCGAGGAGCTTACCATCACCACAAATATCAGGCTATAATTTCAGTAATGTTCTGGGAACGCAAGGACAGAGTCTTTCAGGGTGTTCTCCACCTCGATTTTCATCTCAGCTTGGGTCATTTGGCAGCACCCACAAGGGGAAAGGGCAGAGCCCGCTGCATAGAGTCTTTAACTCAGCTAACGATCACTTTATGCAGGTTGAGAGCCTTTCGCTGCCTGCTATGGAAGAATTCTTGGATGATTATCAGAAGGATGGTTATGAAGATCAGTACGCAACAGAAAAGATTTCAGGTATTGGAGCTTCAAATAATATGTTTGAAATGCCAACTACAGTTCCAGCAATGTTAGACTGCATGTCAATGCCGAATTCTTCAACGTTTTGTGGGTCAGCGAGTGAAAGATTGTCGTCAGCCGGATGTTCTCAATTGACCGAGGAGCAACATTATCAGGTGGTAAACTGTGTCTCAAGAGCACCATTATCCCAACAACTGCAACAACAGAAGCAGCGGGAGAAGCAACGATCAGCAGCAGCACCAGAACAACAGCAACAGCAGCACCAGAACCTTGGTCATACCTTGATGGTTCCTATTCCTATCGGCCCTGAGCAGGTATTTTGATCTCTTTCTCTTTCACTTTTACGAAGACAATGATAGATAAAGTTCAAAAAAAAAAAAGAAAAAGGAAAGATTAAAGGATGACGATGGAGCATGGATGCATATATTCACATGTAAACAATTCTCTTTAGTTTAGTTACAAATTTTATCTCTATTCTAATTTTCTTTTACAGGAGCAAGATAGTGGACTTCAACTGGTTCACCTCCTCCTTGCATGTGCTGAAGCAGTGGCCAAAGAGGATTACCTGTTAGCAAGAAAATATATACACCACCTGAATCGAGTGGTAACTCCTCTCGGGGACTCCATGCAAAGAGTTGCCTCTTGCTTTACTGAAGCCCTAAGTGCAAGGCTTGCCGCAACCATAACTACCAATCCCTGCACTCCTGGTGCTCCAAAACCATACTCTCCTTTCCCATCGAACTCCTTAGAAGTCCTCAAGATTTACCAAATTGTTTACCAAGCCTGTCCATACGTAAAATTTGCACATTTTACTGCTAATCAAGCCATTTTTGAGGCCTTCGAATCTGAAGAACGTGTTCATATTGTTGACTTAGATATCCTCCAAGGCTATCAGTGGCCAGCATTCATGCAAGCTCTAGCTGCCCGACCTAGTGGACCTCCGTTTCTCAGGATAACAGGAGTTGGGCCATCTATGGAAACCATCAAAGAGACAGGTAGGTGCTTAACAGAACTAGCTCATTCTCTGCACATCCCATTTGAGTTCCACGCAATTGGCGAGCAACTTGAAGATATAAAACCCCATATGTTCAACAGGCGAGTTGGTGAGGCTCTAGCCGTTAATGCTGTTAACACGCTCCACCGAGTCCCTGGTAACTGCCTCGGAAACCTATTGGCAATGATCCGTAATCAAGCGCCTAAAATTGTAACCCTTGTTGAACAAGAAGCAAGCCATAATGGCCCTTACTTCTTAGGCCGTTTCCTCGAGGCATTGCACTATTATTCAGCAATATTTGACTCATTGGACGCCACTTTTCCTCCGGATTCTGCTCAAAGAGCAAAAGTTGAGCAGTATATATTTGCACCAGAGATAAGAAACATAGTGGCATGTGAAGGGAGTGAGAGAATAGAAAGGCATGAGAGGCTGGAGAAATGGAGAAAAATAATGGAAGGAAAAGGGTTCAAGGGGGTGCCCTTAAGTGCAAATGCGGTGACTCAATCAAAGATTTTGCTGGGTTTGTATTCCTGTGATGGTTATCGATTGACTGAAGATAAAGGTTGCTTGCTTTTGGGGTGGCAAGACAGAGCAATTCTTGCTGCTTCTGCATGGCGATGTTGAATCATCTTCTTCCTTCCCTGTTTTACATGTATGTTTCTTTTTCCTTTTTCCGGGCTGTTGTTGTTATTACAATGCAATCTTGTATATTGTTTTTTTTTTTTTTTAATTTTCAACGTGATGTCATGCAAAGCCAAAAAAAAAAAAAACAAAGTCAAGGTAAATGCCATGAACGGCGAAACTGAATGAAAAAGACCATAGGAAATAGGATTAGCTCAATATTAAATTTTATTCATGGTATAAAGAACTTTTTTCTGTTGAATAATAGGAAGAAAATCATTGTTTAATTGGGTACAGGTCGAGAAACGCTGCTGATTTCCGTCCCATATGTCGTAGCCACTGGACTGTAAGTATAGGGTTGGCTCAGCTCAAGATCGGTGGTAAGATAAGGTATGAAGATTAACAAATTCCTTTTCTTAGAGTTCATCAGATTTCTGTTGGAGGTGGATGATTTGGTGAATGGTGAGACCCACTTGCAACTGCTCAGCTTCCAGGTTCGAAATGATTAATTCATCTAGAAATTTTAGTAATAAACTTCCTTTGAGTTATAAACAAAAACAAAAGCAAAAAAAAAAAATTTTAAACATTGTTAATTTATATGATAATTGAACATTTTAATCTCTTATTAACTAAATCAAAAGTTAAAGACTCCATGCTTCCTTCGTGTACTGCTGCTGTTTCCAAACAAATTTAGCAAATGCTATACGCCCTCTCACCGTATAAATTTACTTTTTTTCTGCTCAATCTTACTGACTTTATACGTACGTACATATACATACGCAACCCACGCACATACCACACTTGTATACATATGCATACACTCTTACAAGCTTCTATGCTCCTCCTGGAGATGTGACTAAACATGGCAACACAGTTGGGAGAGTAAAGGGAAAATGAGCTGGGAAAATTGGGTCAGGAAGGAGTGCACTGACTTATGAATTTAATGAGGATCAAGACTTTTAAGTCATTAAACCCCACTGGATTTGTTTGACACAATGTCATGGGTTCAGAAAGGGTCCAAGATTATTCCCCAGTCTTAATATAACATGACAGTATCAAGATCATGGCTGAAGAGTATCGTGTACATGTCAATGAATCCATAGGCTTTCTATTATAGAAATAACGAAGGAAAAAAAAAAAAAAAAAGATAGCCACCAAATACATCATCACCAACATCACTGTTACTTGGTCAACAATGCCCTCAACAAATATCATGCAACAGTGAGGATGGCACTGTTTTACTAATTACTTTGTGCTTCCAGCCATCATGCATGGTCCATAGCTCAGCAGATCCCAGGAACCCGTGAGGCCATCTCAACAGATTGACTCTGAATCAAGATCAAACTTCTTTTTTTTTTTTTTACAATATGGAACATGAACACAAGTTTTCCCTGGGGGGCTCATCCACCTTCTTTTCTGCTAAATAAAAAAATAACGACATTTTTTACATTTAGCAGATGCGGGAAATCAAGCATATATACGAACATGCATATTTTGACCTCAAATACAAGATAAAACCATCCGTTCCAATTCAAACTCTTACTCTCAGTAGTCGATAAATAAATTATTGCAGCAGAAAAGAAAAACGTGCACAAGATTGGAGTACCTGTTTTCGCTTTTGTTACAGACGGCTGCACAACAACATGCATGGTGATGACCGCTTTTGGAAGATCACCAAAAGGCACTCTACACTGGCCCACAGTCTTGTTGTTCTCCAAAATTTTCCCAGCATTTATCAGTTGAATATCATTTGCTCCCTTAGGTGCAATTTTTTTGTCTGAAGACATTTGAAAACAATATAGATCCACCATTAGAAAAGCACAAAGACGACAATTTTTTTTTCTGGATCTTTGCTTCCACCATCCTATTACGAAAAGGATTCAGGAATAGAACATCTCAAAGTTTAAACATTTCAGAAATAGGATACTGATACTAATTTATCCATTTTGACACTAATCATCTACCACAACGTCACAGATGAAGTGGAAAGAGAAAATAGAACACAACAATACTTGAAAGGAATTTGGAACATTACTTGCCCAAACACAAAATTTTGACTACTCATAAGTGAAGACAAGTGAACTAAAAGGGCGTACAAAGCCATCCAGCAATCTCAAGTCCGGGAAATAGTCCAACCCTTTAGCAGAAACCTTGAAATTTCCGCACATTCTTAAGTGACCTATCCTCAAAATCATCCTAGATTATCAAGTCCAAAGGATTTTGGCCAAAAATATGAGGTAAAACCTTTGAAGATGAATGGTAAAAAGAGCGCAACTACTAGTTGATGGTATAAATATCATCAAACACAAGAAAGAAGAACGATAAGATGGGATAAGGAAACAAATAAAACATACATAGTCAGCAATGAGAGCAGATTCTCAATGAAATAGTAACTATGACGTAATTTCAGCCCAAGAACTTTGAATGCTGAAAAGAAGGATGATTGAACAAGGCATCCTCCCTACTAGAAGGATAGAATAGAAATTTTAATTATTTACAAAGTTGGTTTAGAAAGCATTACAAAATGAAAAATGTAAGGTCATCTTAGCCATACATTGAAAACTTTGAGTGGTAAAGCCACAAGAAAGAATACTCCAAAAAATACCAAGATAAAAATTTGGACAAAATACATGTGTCAAACCACTTGCTTTATCTCAAAGACGTGTCATCCACATATGTGAATGAACATATATTAAACATCTGGTCATCAAAGGTCCAGGCTGCATATTTCAACAAAAGGATAAAGAGGACTAATAGTCCAAAACAAGGAACCCAAAACCAACAGGCGATAAGACGGCAAAGAAAATCCAAGAATAGAAATCTTCAATCATGCATTAGCAATCAATATGAGCTTCACACAAAATAAAATTAATCACACCAGAGAGGAAGAATCAACTTATAAGATCTGGAAACAGAAGTAGCTGCTGACAACTTGAGAAGTCTCCTATGAGAACACCAGATTCATAGCCGTCTATTTCAAGGCCAGACAACTTGGAGATTTGCACAAACTAATTACCAATTATTATTAAGATTAGAGTCTGCCCTTTGACCAGTGATGCCATCAACCAATATGATTAAACAGGTAACTATTAACAGAGAACCTTGTCTTTGCTGCAAGATAGGAAAACAACTGTTGTATTAAGTTATACAGAGACGACAGCCTATTATTTCCGAAAAGTGAAGATTTTTATGGCGATACAAGCAGCAAGTAAGTGCATATAAGAACCTTTAAATAATCAAAACTTAAATGCCACATGTTGAAAATAACTTCAAAACAAAATTTTTAAACACCAACTCCCCCCCCCCCACCACCCACATTATTTTGAAGGCATGGAGTGAAAGTAGCGGTTTCATACTAATATCTTAGAAGGAGAATGAAACAAATTCATTCGCCAGGAAAATAAAGAAAAGTAAGAGTAGAAACTTCTTAAAAGACTAAAGCATCAATCAGTGAACCCCGAACTAAGAAAACAAATGTGAAGGGAACAAAGAAACCAATTTATGCATCCCTAGGACCAACATGAAAACAAATCACCCTTGATTCATAAGAACTATACACCTTAGCCAAAAACTGAGAACTTAAGTCAC
Organism: Adansonia gregorii; assembly: GCA_038382025.1. NCBI lineage: Eukaryota > Viridiplantae > Streptophyta > Magnoliopsida > Malvales > Malvaceae > Adansonia > Adansonia gregorii. Next base: position 3,117,295 of record JBBYHO010000021.1, read on the forward strand.
TAGAAACTGGCCTTTGAACAAACTTATATTTGAAGTTAACTCTACATTTAGAATGAAAAATGCCATAAAAACCAAATTCAAATGGAAACAAAGAACATAAATTTTGATAGAGAAAGCGTAAGCACTGACCTTTAGGCCATTCAGCAACAATTCTTTCCTTGAGCATAGCAACGGTTGAAGCAGATGAGTATCGAAATGGACCGATATCCGATCCATCGTACAATCGAAACTTAAGTTCTACCAGGTCTTCCTCCGGCATTTGAATTTTCAAACTTGTCAAACAAATTCAAACAAATAAAACCCCTTCTTTCAAAAAAAAAAAAAAAGAGTAAGAATCACTCTAAAATTCACCACTAAATACAACCTTTTCACTTCCTACACCAAAATCCAAACAAACAAAACCCTTTTTTTATAAGCAACAAAAAAAAAAAAAAGAAAGTAAGCAAATTCAACAGAAACTTAAATAAACAGAACACCCAAGTTGGGTTATCTGGGAAATTAAAGAAAAGTATGAGATTCTAAAATCACGCCTCACTCAACCCGAAAACTTGAATTCTTTTTTAATTAATAAAAAAAAGAGTAAAAAGAGATTCAAAATTAAGAAGATAACTCAAAACAAAAATTACAATTACAATTACAATAAATTTTTTTTAAAATATACCTTTAACAAAAATAGATGAAATGAATCGTCGAGCTCTTTTTCTTTCTTCTTGAATTATATTAGCAGACTTTACAAATTCAAAGATTTCATCAAATCTTCAAAAGAACTCAGATTAGATCCAATCTTCACGCTTTCTACCAGTAATTTTGTTGTTATCTTGATTTTGGTTTTTATTATTTTCTTTCAGTCCAAAACGAGGGAGAGATTTGGAGCCGAACGATGTGTTGGAAAAGTAAATTAGTGAGTTTAGGACATTGTAAAAAGACAAAGTTCCGATTTTCGGTTTGAAATTCATGTTTATTTTAATTATTACGTGGCATACTTTTATTGGTTCATAGGAAAAAAACAAAGCTGGAAAAGATGGTCCAGGGGGAGTTGGATGCCTTTCAGTCAGTTTGACCAAAATTTAAGGTTCGAAATTAAACGCGTGTCGATAACGTTAAAAAAGCAGCGAAAGTACTTAAATGTTACGGTGGGCTTTCTTAGTCACTTTAGACCAAGTTGCTTTAAGTACTTTAAAAAAAATAATAATAATAATAATAATAAATAAAGTTAGCTCCGGACGAAGTCATATATATTATACTTGATTTTTTTTTACATTATAATTTTATTGAAAATATTTTATATTTAATATTAATTTTAATAAATTAATAATTTATATTATATAAATTTAAAATATAAATTAATATTTTTGTATGAAAAATTTTAATTGTATTAATATATTAACATTTAGGAGTTTAGCATTGCAACTTGTATTGTAACCGAAATTGGCCTTTAAAATTTCAACAAAAAACATGCAACCAAGTGGCTCTATGTTTAAAGTGGGTTATGAAGAAATAAATAGATGTAGATTAGAACAATAGTTAGCATTAATATATATATATATGTATATGGGACAAATAGATTAAGTCAAATAGATTAAGCTCAAAGTATGTGATTAGGATTTAGATTAACATTATGCGATAATGTTATGAGGAAACGTGGCATATTTTTTTTTTTCCACTAAGTACTACTCCTTTATGACGGAAAGAATCAAAGACATAACACCCCCAGACACGCCGAAAGAAGAAGCCTTTAGAGCCCATGGGAGGTGCCGCCTCGGCTCAATCCCCCCCCCCCCCCCCGACCCCCTCAGAAGTTTCCAAATGTTTTACCAAATGTGGTCAACTCCCAACATCACAGGGCATAAACAGTATCTAGGAAACACGTGCACTGTCTGCCATTCTCTCTGTAATCTTCCCAGCCCCACGAAGCAATAAACGTCATCGTAATCCCTCCCCAAACACAATTAAACGTGTTCAAAACGAATAGAGTAGATTTTGTAGGCCTCCCAGTCTTCCCTACTCATAGACCCAAAGGTCATATCTTAAACTACGATCACGACTCCTTAGCCACGGAAAAGGGGGCTCCACGAAATGAAGAGTTTGGGTTGGGGTCCGTCCGAATCGTGTTTGACCACGTGTTTTGTTGTTTACAGTTTTTAAGTACGTAAAAGAACCGGTTTATAAGTCTTAAAGCTCCCCATTTCCATTGCACGGTCAAAAAAAAAAAGAAAAAAGAAGAACCTGTCTTATCTTGTGGGTCCTGACGACTATGACTATGACTTTTAGTAAAGATGTAGAATGTAACTTAGCTTAGCAAGCTTCTACTTGACGGCTGAGCAAGAAACTCAAGACGGAACATATTACAGCTTTCACGGATAAGCTCAAAAGTATCATATTTACAAGACAGATGGGCCGTAACTAGTGTTTTGTTTAAAGTCCCACAAATACAAAAAATACATTGAAAAAAAATGGAAAAGAGCAAAGCTTAGAAGTTAAAAGAGCGACTACTGCAGTGGTATAGCTCTAGAGTACTGGAACACTCGAAACTCTGGAACGATCAGATGAAGTATTGGAGGAGCTATAGTGGAGCACTGAAGCTCTAGAAACTCAAGTATTGGAACAATGAAGCGTTAGAGTGTTGAAACCCTCTTGTTAATGAGCATTGTCGTCAGAAAACGTTGTGATCAAAGCGCACACACAAGCAAAAAGAACAGAAAAAAAGTCACCAACTGGGCTCTGGGCTTAAGCAAATTGCCAAGATCTTACCTATCTCTGAGATGAAAAGAAGACATCCATTTTTGGAGAGACCTGCATTAGGCTTCTTCCATGTGCGTTGTGGCATTGCACATATCTGCCTTTTTGCTGATCCAACCCTTTCATAGAATCATCAAGTAGTGAGATGTTGAGAACCATAAAGCCTTTTCTTCAGGAAAAAAATCAATAAAAATAAAACCTTAAATGTTTCCAAATTGAATGTTACTATACATAAGAACAACTTGACCATTACAATTATATTATAAATTAAAAGTTTTTATTATGCATCGCAGGGAAGTAATGACAATAATCATTTTCTTGATTTCTTAATTTTTTTTGAAGGGCTGGGGGATCGCAAATCTCGAACGAAAATAAGAATAATTTGAATTGAAACTACTACTGATAATTTTGAATTTAGAACAATGATATATCTCGTATGACCTTGTAAATTTACAAAAAAGAAAAGTCTTTTTCTATGCTAAATGCTACAAATCTGGCTTCATTTGAATTTGAAGTCTTCTAAGTACCAAACCTTAATATTTATTAAAGCCAGAGAGCTCCAGCTTGTTTCAGAAGAGGAACGAGAGTGCCATTGATATGAGAAGCCATGACACTATCCATTGCACCCACAAGTTTTCCACCAACGAACACAACAGGAACAGCAGGAAGAGGAGGAGAAACAGAAGAGGTTCCAAGTAGTCTCATCAAAGCCTTCTCCATGTCTTTCCCTCTAGGATCTTCATCAAGTTCATACACAGTTGTGTTCACTCCCATGCCACAAAAGAGCCTCTTAATGGCATGGCACATGCAGCAACTGCTATTACTAAAGATAACCACCGCATTCTCCGAAGCCAACCTCTCTATCCTCTCCAATGGGTCCCCAACCCCAACACTAGTCCTCCTGGTGGTTGGCATGTAAAATCCCCATGAACCTATCTGGCAATGCATTTTCAAAAGTAAAGCCGATTCTTTTTTCAGGAAGAAATTAATAAAGAAAACGATTAGGGATTTGGGTTAGGTGAAGCGAGTGAGAGATATATTTGAGCTTAATTGCCGGTGACTGGTGAGGAATGATGGGATGGGAGGGAGGGTTTTTTTTGGTATTAATTTATAGCGAAAGAGGACTTTATTTAGTTAGGGAAGAGAATTCAATCCAAAACATGGGCAAGTTTTTTAGGAAAATTATGTTTTATTGTCATTTTTAATGTGAACTATGTATAAATTTGTAAAGTACGTAGTACATTCAAAGTCGTAAGTAATTCCATAAATAAAATAGAATAAAGTTGGTCTCTTCTATTCCATTCACCCTTGCAATCGTCACTCCCCAGAGCAAAAACGTTTCACGATAAAAAATTAATTGTAGCTAATAAAGGACTAATTAAGATTATGTAGAAATTAATTAAGAGAATGTTGGTCAATAGTAATTCTATTAATAGATAGCTGTGTTAGTGTGTCCACGTTCTCGGCCCTAACTAGCGACTATCATATCATAATATTAAACACTTAATTCCTTTATTTGACGTTTTATTTATGCTCATTTTACATTAACTCGTCTCTTTTACTGAAGAAGATGACGTACATTAATGTGCATTTGTATTCTCAAGTTCAAGATCTCTAATTCTATATATGCTTTTCAGTTTATCTTGCATGGATTTGCGGGGTTAACTCTTTCATTTTTCTTTTCTTTACACATAAAAATCTTAGAAAAAGAATTTTTTTTTTGAAGAAAAAAAAAAGAAAACATGTGGGACTCATATAATTAATTATAATATATATATATATATTATGTTTAGCTTTAGCATCCGGGAAGATAGATAGCTTCAACTAAGGCAGAATTTGATCTTTACTCATTTTAGACTAATTCCCTGTTCACCTTGGTCTAGGAGCGATGCACATGCCTCAAATTATATCTAGAATATAGCTAGCTATCATTTCTTTATCTTTTCCTAGAAAAAGGCTAATGATTCATAAAGCTTAACTTATACACACACACATATATATATATATATATATTATATTTATCTATTTTTTTCAAGAAGAGCTTTCAATATATATATATATATATTCACTTTCAAGCTATCCAAATTACTTACATATGAATAATATATATACACACACACGCACAGAATTTGGGTTGGTTGTATGACAAGTAAGCACGTGCAATGTTGCTTGCATTGATCACAGCACACATGCCTCGGGGTATATATGCAGCTAGCCTTGTCCAATACTTAACAGTGCCCATCTTTTTTTTCCTTTTTTACTCACGATTGATTATCAAGGTAAAATAAGAATGGGGAAAGAGTCAAAGTAGTGGAAAAAAAAAGTTTAAAACAAATGCACATATATTTTTTAGGTTAAAATTAACGAGGTGAATTGTACCATCCGTACATGATTTTTTTTTTTATAAAAAAAAAGAAGAAGCTTACTAGTTTTGGTATTTTGGGTGCGGGGCCGTTGGAGGCAATGGCTTTTTGCTTTTGCAAGGATGAGAAAAAGGAAAGGTGATCAATATGGCAAGAATGCAAGGCTTAGCTTAGGCAAGGGATATATATATATATGTATGTATGTATGTTATAATATGTGTTATGGGTGAAGAAAAAGAAGACGATATTATTCGATTGAGCTTGTCGGAGTGACCACCACAGTGCATACTTTTCACATCACACACATTTTTTTTCCTTCCTTAAAAAGGGTTTATTTTGTTACTTGTCTTTCTGGATTCTCGTTTCTTGCTTGGACGAAAATGGGAGAGTGTGTGTGTGTATATATATATATTAAGAAATAAGGCAAATTAGGCATCAACAGTAACTTATGCTTCCAGCAATGGAAAGAAAATATTATCCATTAACAAAGGAATATGTTTTGATAATTAATAAAAAAAAATACATTTATCTCAACCTGGTAATGTATTATTATGGTTAACTATAGTTGTCAAAATATTAGTATAATATTAAAGACTATGATATCAAACATCAATATAATATTAAAGATTACGATAATAATTATGATATCATAACCATGTCATAAATCATTAGTGTAATCTCTAATATAACGCTAACATTAAATAGAGTTTGACCATAATAATAAGGGAAACCAATTTATATATATATATATATATATATTTTCTCTTGCTATGCTTAATTTTTCTTTCTCCTTCTGAACCGCATTTGACAGTCTTGTCTTGTTGCTAGATTCGAAACTTGTCGAATCAAATACAGTACAGTGAGCCTTCACCGCTTGGGGGCTTTTTTTCCCCTCTCTTTAAATTTTTCCTCTACAATATACAATTTTTGATAAGCCTGAATATCTATCTGTTCACAATCACAGTTTCACTACTTGTACTGACTATTTTTGTTATTTAAAAGAAAAAAAGAAATTATTTCGAATAGTACTAGTATGACATGAAAGAGATGATTCAGCTTTTGGGATGAAAGAAATTAATTGACGCATGCTTTTGAGAAGGATGACTTTGAAGTAGCTAGGTGAACACGGTCCATGGTCACGGACTCTGCAGTTGTTGGGTAGCGCACATGCACATATAATGATTATATAACGTTTATATTTGCAATTACATTGCATGTACTACAAATAATTATAAAGGCTTAAAAAGATTGAAAGATATAAATGCCATAACGTTAATTCAAGTAGCCGGCTGTTGCCCGCGTGACTGAGTTTAGGTGTTACCGAAGAGAAAATCCTAGTCTGCTTTTAGACATCAAAATGGTCAGAAGTAAGCAAGGCATAGAGATGATGATGATATGATGATGGAGGAGATGAAATATAACCGTTCGATGATGAGACTGTATGTACAATTATTAAAAGAATCGGAACAAGAATGTACAATTAGCTGCTGCTGCTGCTACACCTAGCATGTAGCAGAAGCTTTGCTAATGAAGAACAATATATGGAGCATGGTGGCATGGGCAGCTTTATTTATTTATTTATTTATATTCGTGTTAAATTCAACTG
>JBBYHO010000021.1:3144497-3155112 GCA_038382025.1 Adansonia gregorii
TTTTTTTTTCTCCTTTTCAGAAATGAAATAAAATAAAATTAAAATTAAAAAAATGGTGAACGTAGCTACATGAGATGACATGTCAGCTCACATGGCCACCGCTCCGTGTTTTTTTCTGGGCCCGCGCTCCACCTTAGATAACTCAGCTTTTTTAATTTGCCTTTTTTTTTTTAAAAAAAAAAAAAAGATGGTCAGTGGCCACCGACGCAACCTCGAAATCAGAAATCCTAATTTAAAAAATAAATACAAAAACAAAAAACACAGGAAATCCAAACAAAGCTTCACTCAACACCTGAAAACTCTCGAGAAAAACAAATCAAAATTCCAACACAGAGAGAGAGAGAGAGAGAGAGAGGGAAAAACCAAAAAAAAATGATGAGCTATGGCGGTTCAAGGAGGAAGCGGGCTTTGGTACGGTGGTTTCTGATTCTCTGCGCAGCTTTTACTTTCATAAGCTGGCTGATGCTGCTGACGCTAAGATCTTTCGATGCACCGCCGAGGACGAAAACTGCGAATGGGGCGATGCTGGATTTGCCTGCCCAGCTGGAGCTCCGGGAGCTTAAAAGAGATGACATTTTGTCTTCGGCGGAGGCGCCAAAAATAGCTCCCTCGAAGAGCTGTGCCACGGTGGAGGAAATGGGGAAGGTTTTCAAGGGGAGTATCTTGAGGGAGAGTCTTAGAGTTCGAAGGATTATTCAACGTCACTTTTCTATCAATGGTAATCAATTTCCTTGATCTTATAATTTATGGTTAAAATTGACAAAAATCAAAGTTCATTTGTTTATGTTATAATTTGTCGCCCCATCGAATCTGTACGTTAGACTCTGAAGAATTTTAGTCCCCATTTTCATGAATTTTGATTAGTAAATTTCTTTTTTTTTTTTTTTAATTCTTATAATTATATTTTCCTTTTGAAAGAAGGTGTCTTTTGGGTCCGTTTTGACAGAATTGTGAAGAAAATTACATGTAAAGGTTCTTAATTTCAGGCGCACCAAGAATTCGTGAACTTCCTCCAGAGCAGTTTTGTACACATGGGTTTGTGATAGGAAAAGCATCCGAAGCCGGTTTTGGAAATGAAATGTATAAGTTATTAACTGCTGCAGCATTAAGCGTTCTGTTGAACCGGTCGCTGATCATTGGGCAAACCAGGCATATTGGTTCTTTCTCAATCCTTTCTGTTTTGTGTCTAAATTTTCTTATTTTTCTAACAATTTACTTGGTTAGTGGGAACTTTTTTTAGGGCTATCCTGATGTAAAATTCATACTGCATAAATGGTTTAGAAAATTAGAAGGCTAAATGTCTAAAAAGGGACTCCACTTTTATTTGCATTTTCCCCGGGATGTACTAACTAGGAAAGCATGGTAGTGTCTTAGAAAACGCCTTGATGATTTTGTATGTCATTGCAGTTATGTTCATGCTTTTCCTGTGTTCATTTATACTTTCACTTTTCTTTGTCCAGGGGTAAATACCCTTTTGGGGATTACATTTTGTATTCCAATCTCACCTTTACATTGAGAGAAGTTAAGCATCTATGGAGACAAAATGGCTGTGTAAAAAAGTATGGAAGGCATCTGGTTATGAGGACTGATGATTTTGAGAAGCCAGCAAAAACAAATGCCCTCTGTGACAATTGGAGGAAGTGGCGCCAACCTATCATATGGTAGAGTATGAACGCTGTTGATATAACTTCTCCCAGTATTTTTGAGGTTATTGATGCTTCATTACCAGCTATAATACTTCAGGTATCAAGGCACCACAGATGCTGTAGCTGCTCAGTTTTTCTTGAAGAACATACATCCTGATATGAGGAATGCTGCTTCTGAGTTATTTGGAAAGCCAGAATCTCTTCCTTCACGCCCTAATGTATTTGGGGAACTAATGAGAATTCTCATTTCTCCTTCAAGAGATGTTGAGGAAGCAGTAAATTGGGTTATTGGTGGTAGTAGGGACCCTGATATTACATTGCACATGCGGATGCTTATGAATAGGTATTGGAGAAAAAAATTCCAGTATCTGTCTATCGTTGGCTGGCATCTTTTGCAGTGTAATTGAATTAAAATATTTAAAAACACCTAAATTCTAAAAATTGAAAATCCTTACGCAAATTATAATATCTAAATTTCCTGTTCTTGAAAAACACACTTGACATTCTTGAAAAGATAATTAATAATTATCTGGCGGGTATCTAATTTATTATTGATGCTGGTTCTTGCGTTTCTGTGTTTCAGGTCAGTGAGAGCTGCGCAGGCTGCATTGAACTGCCTTAAAAGAGCAATACGCAACTTACAGAAAGGATCAAGGCCCAGGGTGGTTGTAATATCTGATACCCCTTCTTTTGTAGAAAGCATTACACCAAATATAAGTGAAGTTGCAGAGGTAATAAACCTGGTATCCTCCCCCTCCCCCGGTTCCAATACACACCAAAAAGGGGAAAAAAATCAATGTAATTGATAAATAACCTTCATATATCAGTTTATAGGAAGAGATACTGATGTATTTGCACTTTTTATCTCAGGTTATTCATTTTGATTATAAACTTTTCAGAGGCAATGTCTCTCATGATATTGCAGCATCACCGAATTTGGATTTTAGACTGAAAGATTGGGGTCCAGCACCCAGGTGGGTTGCTTTTGTGGATTTCTTTCTTGCATCTCGAGCAAAGCATGCATTTGTTTCTGGGGCTCACAGACGTGTTGGGACTACCTATGCTCAGTTAATTGCCGCTCTGGCTGCAGCAAACAGTATTGGTAATACTGCGCCCTACAATCATGGCTAAGTTAGGTGGATCATATCTTCTACTCAGGTGATGCAGTATCTTATAGTTACTTGGTCTTTTCAGGGGAAAATTCTACAGCTTCAAGTTTTTCTTTCCTAAGCAGCTTCCAAGGTAATTTGTTGGCAGAAGGTTTGAAGCTTCAGGTGGGTTGGGGACATGTATGGAACCGATTTGCAGGGCCATTGAGTTGTCAAGGGCAGTCGAATCAGTGTGCTTTCACACCCCTTCTTCCTCTAGCTTGGTGGGAGGGCCATTGGCAATCTCCCATTCTGCGCGATATTCGTCGGCTGGAACAGTATGGTGTCCAACTGTCAGGCTTTGGAACAACTGATGAAAATCAGCTTCGCGCTTACTGTAGTTCTAGGGAAAATATTGTGAAAACTGTTCTATACATATAGATTTAATTGCCGAAGCTGCAATTCTTTGTATGCATTATGACCTTTTTTTTCTTTCTTTTTTTTTTTTGTTTTGGGTTAAGCGTTACACAGATGATGCCTTGATGAATCATGTGTCTACAACTGTGCATTTATTTTTCCTTTTTAATTTAACATGTTAATAAAAAAGTGGAAAAGGAAGGAAAAGAAAAGAAAGGGAAAGGGAATAAAGAAGAAATCTTTCCCCAAACGCATCTAGAACTCAAATCTGAGCTTGTTCTAAAAGGAAAAGGAATCTTTATATTGACGGTTTTAAAACACAATTTGGTCCCCTATTTCCCTTTCCCTTTCCCTTAAAGCACTATGCTTTCTGTTGTCTTTGCGAGGGCTCCTACCTCCAAATGCCTAAGGTGTATTTATTTACAAGTAGAAGAGCAACGCCTTCTTCCCTGAGTCCTAAGATTCATATAAGCAGTGGTGGTGATTTCAATGGAGGTAATTTTCTTCTTCTTCTTCCTTCTTCTTCTGTCTTACAAGTATATTATTCTGTTTTTCTTATTTTTATCGTCGAACCAGATGCTCTACCTGATAGTGAATTGTCTTCATTCATATAAATGTATGTGCATGTATATGTATGTGTAAATGCTTTTTCTTTTACCTTTTTTGTTTTTAATCTGAACAAAGCTTTCATAGTCATTAGTAGGAGGAAATTGAAGACATGAAGAAAGTGAAGAAAACAAGCATTTGTTTCTATATCCTATTCGTATGCCACTGTTGGGTTTGTTTTTTTTGTTTTTTCTTCTGGGGGGTTGGGGGGTGGGTGTTAAATTTTGATTAATGTGATTGAATGATGATTTCCCTTTTATTAAGAGCCACAGTTAAGCTTCTCTTTTTTCTTCTTTACAAGAAATAGAAATAGGAGATCCCATCTTTCTAAATTAATTTTTTTCACTAATATTGAAGTTTCATGCATTACCTTGTATTTTCTTTTAAACACATAGTTTTAACTTAATTGATTAATATAACTGTATTTGTTTAAGGTTTGAATCTCAATATTTATTTATATTTATAAAAGAAAACAGTATTTTCTTTTTTTTTTGCCAAATACTATATTTTCTGTGATATACTTTGCATTAATTGTTTTTAATAATTAAATTTCCTAAAATAAATAAATATTATTCCAAGCAAATACCGAAAACCCAAACAGACTAAATAAATAGGAAAATAATAGGGTTCCGGTTGAGTTGACTGCTCTTAATCAAACAAGGAAAGAATTAAAGAAATTAGATGAGTAATAAAATTATTTACCTTCCTATTACCTCAAAATCACGGATGGATTGATTATTTATGGCAACATATCTCACCAAATGGATTTTTGTTATCTATAATTCCCAGTTAATGACCCAACTACTAGTTTTCATTTTCGTACTTTAAAATCATCCCAAAAAAAATGTAATTCAACAATAAAGAAATATTTATTCAAAAATAAATAAAATTAAATAAAATAAGATTAAAAGATATTTTTTAATATTATCATAGGTGTATATGTTATCAGATCAGGTTAACGATGCACCATGAATATCATTTAATCACCCAAATTTCTTTTGAAAATATTTTACCTCAAATTAATTACTTACATAATTTTTTTTAAAAAAAAAATCAAATAATTACTTTTTTTATTAATTTTTAGAATTATACTTTGCCTACGTTATTTTATAATACCAGCACTCTATATTGACGTCATATGTAAGAATGAGACGCAAAGTTTAAGGTTCAAATTTTATTAACAAAACAAAGAAACATGTTAGATTGTCACCAGTGTAATCATTTTTTCTTGGTGATCGTGTCTTTTCTTTGAATGTTCTCAATTCTCATAGTATAAAAAGGGTTGTTTTGATTGCTGGCTTCGTGAATCAACGCGGAAGGCGAAAACGCGGATTACTCTTTGACTGTTCATTGTCAAGTGAAGTCTTTTGTTGTTAAATTTCAAAACTTTTTTTCCACAAAAGAGAAAGAGGAAAAAAAAAAAAAAAGTGAAAGCGTTTCGTTTTGATTGATCAGGAGCAAATGGGTTATTGCGGTTGTTTTGGTTGGATGAAAGGTATGAAGATAAAGAGTGGTGAGAAGAAAGAACCTAGCAAGAAATGCAAGCCTCAATTATTTTCCGGTGAATTTCTTTTCATGCAGTTGTTCTATTTTCCATTTTATGTCTTTATGTAGCATTGTATGTTTGACATATGCCTCATTCTTATAGTCCTTCAGTTTCTTTTTTGAGTTTACATATCTGTCTTGAAATTTTGATCTTCATTTCATATGGTTTTGTTAACCATTTAAATATTACTTAATCCATTTATCTGCTTATACATGAGTTTGTGTAGTTTTACTCATTCTGCTGTAAGTATTGGTTTTTTCTCATTTTCTACTATTCCGGAAACCACCGCTGCTAGATATTAAGTAATAGTGTTAGGTTTTATCAGCTCTGGTTATGGTGACACTACTTGGAAATGTGTTCCAGTCAGGGTGGCATTACAGAGCTAATTCTTTTTGGAACTTAACCAACTAGCTTTTTTCGTGCCAAAGAGGCACACCTGGGCAGTTGATTTGCTCAACTAACAAAAGGGTTTAAGATTTAAGGCTTAGTTGGGGTAGAGTACTGGCTTTGTGCGAGATAGGTGTGATCTATTTATTGTTGAAATCATGTGAATGTAAGTTGATTATTTCCTTGGCTTTTGTTTTATGCTAAATCTTTCTTGAGGCATGCTGCTTTTCTTTTTACTTTGTTTCCCTTACTAGATGAACCAAACTGTTTGGAGATGCTTCCGAAACTGGTTAATAAGGTTCCAAAAGTTAGCTCTCAATTCCAGAGGACCTACACTATTACTTCCCAGCCAAGCAGTTTGGATTCAAAATATTTTTCTTTAGCCCACTTTGATACACCTAAATAATTTTTAATTTTAAAAATTCTCTGAAATTTCAGTTAATCAAAGTGAAATGATACAGTTTATCCTGGCCATCTAACTATGCCTGAACAAAAACAGGAGTTGGTTCGGTAGGATCAAAAAGAGGTGCAGGCTTGAGACGGGACCCATCAGCTCCAGCAGATGAGCCAAATGATAGCAATAGGGCTCAGACTTTTAGCTATCAACAACTGGCAAATGCAACAAACAATTTTAGAAGAGAATCCTTGATTGGGCAAGGTGGATTTGGGGCTGTTTATAAAGGGCAGTTAGAAAGTACTGGTCAGGTAGTACATTCTTCTATGCTTGTCCAATTTACGACTGCCAGGAACAATTTTCCCCATATTTCCCAATTACATTCTTAATCACATGCACTATGGTTTTTAGCAGGTTGTAGCTGTTAAGCAACTTGATAAGACTGGACTCCAAGGGGAAAAGGAGTTCCTTGTGGAGGTTCTCATGCTTTCCCTTTTGCGTCACCCTAATCTTGTGAATTTGATTGGTTACTGTGCTGAAGGGGATCAGCGCCTTCTTGTCTATGAGTACATGCAGCACGGATCCTTGGAAGATCACCTCCATTGTAATATTTTCATGCCTTTGCCTTTGAACAATCTTGTCAAAGAATTCGTTTGTTAGAAATCATTTCACTGATTCTATCTTAGACATCAAGAATGGGTCTCAAGGACACCGATTCATCGACTATAACAGTTTCAAAACCCTTTTTACTAGTATTTTTAACTGTTAATAATATCCTCTCTATGTTTCTGCATCTTTTCAAGAACCTTTTTCATTTTGTTTTCCTACAAATGAAACCCTTGTTTCTGCATCTTTTGAGTAAGTTAATTAGATGAGCAATGATTTTGCAGATCTTACACCTGATCAGGAACCTTTGGACTGGAATACAAGAATGACAATAGCTGCTGGTGCAGCCAAAGGCCTGGAATATCTTCACACTGAAGCCAATCCTCCTGTTATATATAGAGATTTAAAATCATCTAACATACTATTAGGTGAGGGCTTCAACCCAAAACTCTCTGATTTTGGGCTTGCAAAGTTTGGTCCAAGCGGAGATAAATCACATGTTTCCACCAGGGTCATGGGAACCCATGGTTACTGTGCCCCCGAATACCTCTCTAGTGGAAAATTGACTATGAAGTCTGACATTTTTAGTTTTGGGGTAGTCCTATTGGAGCTGATAACTGGACGCAAAGCTCTTGATGATAGCCGCGCTCGTGAAGAACGATCCCTTGTTGATTGGGTAATACTTCACATATTCTTGATTATGATTTGGCTGAAGCTGTTTTTACTTCATGGTTGCTTCTCAAAGAAATGTCATTTATACTTTAATCACTCACAGCTTTATTAGTGAAGTCTGCTGAAAAGGTACTAGTCACTGCGCATGGTACAGAAGAAGCCAACTTCTAGTGGGTTTTCTTTAGCATTCTCTTTAAGGATTAATAACTTACTGATGTATAACTTTAACTGTGGCACTACTCTAAGTACTGATCTGAAATCATGGTCACTGAATTCAGTTGCTTTTTGATTTACTGGGGGTGATACTAGAATTCAATTATATATATACATAAATATATATATATATTATTAATTTTGTTGTAGGCACGACCAATGCTGAAAGATGGAGTGAACATTTTGAACCTGGCGGATCCTTTGCTGAGAGGTCACTTTTCTAAATCTACCATGAAGAAGGCTCTAGAGGTGGCCTTCTTGTGCATCCAAGAAAATGCTAATTCCAGACCCTCAAGTAGTGATGTAGTGCTTGCTCTTGATTATTTGACTTCCCATCCATATAACTCGCATGAAGTTAAAAGGGTTAATGTGAAAGGGCCTGAGAACAATGACTCTCCAAAGGAAACAACCGGGATGTTAGGCAGGGAACGAGCTGTTGCTGAGGCCAAGATGTGGGGAGAGAGTTGGAGAGAAAAAAGATTACAGACTGCAGAAAATGGTTCGGATGGATCAAACAGGTGAAGATTTAAAAATTGGTCTCAACTTATTTCTATGTTTTAAAAGTTCTAGAAGTGCAGAAAGTTGCTAACGGCGAGGATTTGTATATTTAGTGCAAAGTAACAATGGAATCCAGCAAACTATATTTATTTTTTGTTTTGAAGCAATAGTAATAACGAGTTTAGAATTTCTTTTCATAATCTTATTCTTCCAGTTCAGTTGGATTCACAAAGTTGAGAGTGGATCATAAGTTCGAAGAAACTATTATAGAGACTGCTACCAATGGAATGTGGAAAGGGTTAAATCGGTCTAGCGTGGCAAAGAAATTGATTATATTGTTGAACTGCGTTTAAAACGTGTCCCCTCACAGAGGTTGATCTGATCATCCACAACACTGTTGTTGGACTAATACTAACAAATATGTCATCTAACTCGAGCAAAAACTAAATACTGGACTACGTTTATCCCTTCAAAAAACTAAATAATAGATATTATTACTCTGTATAGAGCAAAATGCAAAAGGTCCAACCCGAAGTCGAACCCAGGTCGCTAGATTCAAAGTCTGGAGTGCTAACCACTACGAGAGTACGAATGCAAACAAAGAATTAAAGGCCTGTCCACTTGATCATTTCTTTCCATGAACATTTTCATTCAACAACATTGCTTTCTTTTCAATTTATTTTCATTATAACAAAATCCTCCAAACCTTTCAATTTGATCAACATTTTCTTTTTTCTTGTGTTTTTCATGGGTCTTCATGTTATGGTCTGTCTAACAGCTAATCGTGAGTAAGACATGAAGTTAAGAGCTAAACAAATCAAAAGCCTAAAACTGAAACCCCCCCCCCCACCCCAACCCCCAACCCCACTTGATATAGGACTTGGCTTTAGCAAATTCCAATGGGTTTTTTTTTTTTTTTTTCAATTTTGTATTCGTTTTTCAGGGGCCTATGAATTCCACGGGGAAAAGGAGGGTGCAATCATGATTGTTGCATGAATTTTTTTCTCCAAAGTTGCATGAATTCATTAAATAATAATATTATGTAATACGGGTATTAGCGAAAACAAATTTTATTTTCACTACAATCGACTATTCAAGGTTGATTTCATCCATTTTTTTTACGTTTTTTATTACTGTTTGTAAACTCTTAAAGGAAATGAAGTTTTTCGTTGATAATTTACTTATCCCCTTCCCCCCACCCCCCCCCCCCCCAAAAAAAAAGAAAAAAACAGTTTTTGTCGATAAAGTAAGAAATAATAATGAGTAAATTGGTTAGGTATACTATGTACTTACTACATAGGTATGGAAATGGCAATGCAATTATGCAACTCAACTCAAATTTCAACAAGTGAACCGGGGACGCCCGGTCCAACGCCATTTGACAACAAGGAAGGGAAAACCCACCAAACCCCCCACCCCAACGTCCCTTCCAGGCCTCCACTTTCTTTTGAAAACCTCAGCCCCTGTCGCCGACTCCTCCCCGACTCACCGTAACTCTGTTAACTCTTCCCGCCCTGACTCAGCCCCAACATGGCTTTCCATTTCTCTACTTAAAAACCTCCCTCCTTTTTTCTCAAAAGTTTATTTTTTAAAGTATTTTTTTCCTATTCTGAGAGTTAGAGAGTCAAAGGGAGAGATGTATGAGCTGCCGCCGCCCCAGCGATCGGATCCAGGGTCCATCGGTGGCGCGTCGGCTGATTTACGGGTGTACCAAACTTGGAAAGGCAGCAATGTAAGCTTTTCTTGTTTTTACTATTTTTTCTATTTTTTTGGGGGTGGGGGGGAGTTTGCATCTTATTCTTTTTTTTTTCTTTTAGTCTTAAGGATCCTCCGTTTCCCTTTTTTTTTATTCCATTTATACGGTAATAATTACGAAGACAACATTTTTATCCATGAATTTGACAAGGCATTAAATTTATGATTTTCATTTTAATGTTTGCAGATATTTTTATTTCAAGGGAGATTTATATTTGGACCAGATGTAAGATCATTAGGGCTGACTATTTTACTTATAGTAGCTCCAGTGTCCATTTTCTGTGTGTTTGTTGCCAGGAAATTGATGGATGACTTTTCTCATCACTTGGGTATTTCAATCATGGTTGCTGCCGTTGTCTTCACTGTCTATGTAAGTCTCTTTACAATTTCATGTTTGAACTTTTGGTACTTGTTTGGAAGGTGATTGTATTACGGTCCCAATGAGATGGGGTTTCTAGGAGAAATGAACTGGAAATTATCTTTCATTTAACATTTTTTTGTCCATCTAGTGTTAGTTCATGACATTTACCATTGTTAAGATTGGTCATAGAACCCCTTTTGTTCTTGGTTAGAAATTTTGGCGCAAATTTTTAAGTTTCTGTGATCATAGCTTATATGGTCTCCTTGCTTCCGTTTGCATATTCTTATGGCAGTTTAGTTTAGCTTGAATAGTTGGATAGCTTATGGATCAGAGTTATAGCACACAAAGAAAATTAAGATTTGCAAGCTCAATTCTTGCTATTGGTTGTTCCTTAGGGGGTCCCAAGCGCTCAGCTGGTCTCTTGGC
>JBBYHO010000021.1:3163389-3189357 GCA_038382025.1 Adansonia gregorii
AGCAGGAAATCATTTTCATTTTACTTTAATCTTTTATGTTGTACCAAGAAAACATTTTAAATAATTATTAGTCCTTAATTTATTTTTTTCCATAAAACCTCAGCCAAATGGCTGATCTTTATGGTCAAATACGTAATTAAAATTGTAAAGTCGGAGTTATATTTGTGCTCGTCTATGAGTAAATGTATAACATAAGTATATTAAATTTTTTAAAGGTTTTTTATGCTTATATAATTGGAAGATTAATACCCATAACTCATGACTGAATTTTTATTTGATGCAAGTGTCGAATTCGGATCCCTTAGAAAAAAAAATGATTAATCCAAAAAATATAGCCAATAGTCAGGTAATTTAATGCTTTTTGTGTATGACATTCTTCGTAACATCTTTTTTATGGTTCAATACAGACTTTGTATCAAGAGGTAATGAGGTTAAAGGCAAAATATGAATCCCTTCAACGTTCGCAAAGGTAATTTTACATTTGACTCCGGCAAATTAATGCAGTGATTTATGTTTATATTTAAAGCCTTTCTATAGATTTAATTAACATATGTAATCGTGCAAAATTATATATGTGCATTAATAGTTATCTAAATGCACACTGATTACCGGATGATAATGTAAACATGAAGGCATCTTCTTGGAGAAGAGCTTGAGTCACTTACCATAAAAGAACTCTACAAAATTGAGAAACAGCTTGACAGAGCTCTCTCGCAAGCTAGGCAGAAGAAGGTAACTGATGATGCTAAATTTAATTTGCTGTTAATTAGTGTCCATCCGCCAGGCAGCATTGTTTGTTATTTCGTTAAACAGCAGATAGATTAGGAAAGATATTCAATTTTTGTTAGTATTGATCAGTTGAAGTAAACACGTACCATGTGATTGTGTGATTATATTTAATTGTGTATAAACCTAATCTTGAGACAGATGGGACCTAATCGATTTTAGCTCTCAAAAAATAATAGAAAATCAATTGTAATGATGTTTTATTCCAGACACAAACAATTTCATCAGTAACATTTCTCAGATTCAGCATGACATAATCAAAGATTTTATCTTAGAGTTAGAAAAACCTGAAAAACTTGTATTCATTCATGAAGCTATCTTACTTACCTAGCTAGTTACCATGGGAATGCCAGTTGCTAATTATGTACATATTCTTTGCAGTTTACCGGAACATTGAAAATTTTTCTTGATTTTTAAATGCAGATGCAGTTGTTGATGGAACGAATGGAAGAGTTGCGAAAGAAGGTAAAAATAGAAAATGAAAAAACACCCTTTAGTCAAATTAAGAACTTTCTTCTGATGAATTACTGTATGTGATCTCAGTTTCAATGGTTTAATTTTTTACTTTGTTTTGGCACATACTTCTACTGCAAATGGAAACTTAATAACTTATCCTTGATTTAACATTGTAATTTGTATCATGCTTTTGATGTTTTATATGAACCATCAGGAACGTGAACTTGAAGAAGAAAACAAACAGCTTAAGTCTCAGGTTATTTTCTTAGAACTCCCATACAATGTCTGCTTTGCAGTTTGCACTTGTTTTTGGTAGCTAGCTTATTTGCGCTAGAATAATATTATATACCTTTGATCCTTATGGTATTTTCAGCTAGAGTTAGAGCAATGTTTTCAATCAGTTCAAGGGTTAGGAGATGCTAACATAGAAGTCGGCAATAAATACAATAAGCCTGTTTCACAACCTAATCATGCCCACCAACAACCCTCAACTCAGATGGGGTAAGATTTCACTCTTCTTCCACTTACTTTATTATCTTTTTCTTGATTCGATCCATAGAGGTCCCAATCTCACATCCGGAGTCTGTTAGGAAACCGGTCATACATGGATAATCGGTCAAACCGATCCACCATGTATGGAGTATCGAAAATAATCGGATCGAAATATGTTGATCTGTTTCGACGTTTAGTTCAAGGATTGATCTTCTTTTAAAGGAGATCGATCCCTTTGAGTGTTTCATCCAAAAACAATTTCTCTATTTGAAAATGGATCGATATTTTTATTAAGAGTATCGATCCTGATTATGTCAAACTAAAATTTTCATTTCAAAAGATTAAGGGATCAATCTATTTAGCAGAAAATTGATTCATGAGCACAAAATTTTCAGTTCAAAGCTAGGGATTAATCCTTTTGAACTTGGTTTGTTCAGTTAGATTAGGTTACCGAAACCTGGATCCAATAATCAGCTGAACCAACAGCTTAAACTGACAAATCTAACAGATTAATGCCTAAAGAAACCACATCGACTAAAAACAAACTCTGAAAAACAACAACTCTAAAGAGAAGAAAGGCCTTAGAACAAATTAACGCCGACCATGAAAACTTAAAAGTATTGATGAACCCCAACAGCCAAATCATTGTATGTGTATATTTCCACCGTAAAAAGTGAGCCACTTGAAAGAAATTTCAAAATAAATAACATGCAATACAAATGCAAAGAAACCATCCTGGAGGTCTTCTAAATTCATACCAACTTTAAAGGCGATACCATCTCAAAACAATTGAAAATAAAACTCAGTCAAAAAAAATTCCTCAACCTGACACCTAATTTGCCTGATCAAATCTCAAGTTCTTTCACTCAACAAGTTAAAGTTGTTATGTGAAAAACAAAATCCCTAATTCTCAGCCACAAGCTTTTAGTTTTGACATCACTTTACTTCTGGTTTTGCTTGAATTATCTGAAGAATAGCCAGATGCTGTCAGAGTTTACAAATCTTTTATGCCCAAAATCCTATTAGTTTTGATTAATCTTAAGCAAATTACATTCTGATGAATAGCTGCACTTGAAACAGGTACCATCGGTTTATTCCCCAAGAAAGGGTAATTGAAGATATGGTGGACAGAGGTGGCAGTAAACGTACTGCAGGATGGCTTTGATCCTTTCAACCTCTCTGCCTAAGTACAAGACATTCTTAATTATAATTCTTATCACCAACGAAGAAAATGAATGGAATTAGGATGGATGCTATTTATCCTTGAGGAATACTACCTAAAAGTAATTAATAAGCCATGGAATGAAGCATCGCTGCAATCTAAAGATTTTAGCAAAAAAAATTGTTGATAGAACACCATAATTTGGATTTTATCTTATTATTTTGACGCAAGTAAACTTAATCCATGCATTTTAACAGGTTATGATATTATAATATTATATAAATATATATATATGCATGCTTGTTGTGTGTGATGTATAGGCGAAGCTTGATGTGATGAATCCACCTTTTGAATATCTAAAGTTACATTGGATATAATTATTTAAAACTACTAGAGCTGAAATTCATGTTTTGCTAAACCGAAATCTAAAGTTTTATATCATCACATTTCACAATATGATTAAATGTTAATGTTATATCATTAATTTTTTAGCGGAGTTAATAAGATTATGTATTTAATGAAACTATAATTAGATATATATTTTGATATTTTTCTAAAAGTATTCAATTAAAAAATTATATAATATGAAAGTGATTGGAGTATTTAACCCATTTTTTTCAAGAGGAAAAAGATTTTTTTTTTTTTTCCAATGAAGCAAAAAATGATAAAAGTCAAATTCAATGTTAAACTTGTGGAGAATATGAGCACTACACTTGGGAACGTCAAAAGAAGAAAGTGGAAACAGATTTAAGGTGGAGGCGCCTTCATTACTTCTTACATTTAATGAAGAATTTGATGTGAAAATAGTACGCGGTATCTGCATAATAGAGCTAGCAACCATATGATAGGCGATAGAAGCAATTTCGTGGACTTTGACTAAAAGAGACGGGCCATGTACGTTTTGGTGAAGAATCGAATGTGGAAATCAAAAGCAAAGGCACATATTTGTTTCAGGCAAAGAACGGGAGTCATAAAGATTATCCCTAATGTTTACTACATTCTGAAGATGAAAATTAATATCTTTAAGTATAGAAAAATTTATGTTGAGTGGCTATAAAATAAATATAAAAGATCGCTTTTTTTGACTTAGAGACAAAAAAGGTAGTCTTATTGCTAAAGTCTCTATGACAGGAAATCAAAATGAAAACGATCGGCGCCATGTGTTTAAAGACTTGTGTTAAAGATTCATCAAAGATTTGGCACATGAGATATGGAAACCTAAATTGTAGAGGGCTAAGAGATTCGGAAACAAAGACGATGGTGAAAGGCATTCCAACAATTGATCACCCAAGTCAATTATGTGATCATGCCCCAACGCCTAACTCATTTAACATGCACAGAACCATTTTTCCTGAAAAGGTTTTGTCCATTGGCACTAATGCCTATCGATTGGTTGGCCTACACAATCTTCACTCGATTTCATTTCCTTTGAAAAACTAATCAGTTTGCTAATTAATCTGGATGAAAATTTTGATGCCTACATCTACAATGCAGTCAAATAAACTTACTATTTTGGTTGCACATAACATTTGATAAGATGAATAGAGAATTTTTTATAGAGAAGGTTGAGGAATCAAAGGAAGATACTACTCCTCAAGTAGGATACAGTGTGTCTAAGTGGGGGCTTCGTTTGCGCAAAACCACTGTGATGAATGAGGCTCTTCTTTCAAAGCTGGGATGGAAGTTGATTGACAGAGATAATTGTTTTTGGGCCCATATTCTTCTTAGATCTAAGTACCAAGAAGGCGTCGGTTTACTCATGCAAACGAAAGATCAGGAGGGTTTTCCACCTGAAAAATATTTTAAGTGTTAAGCAGTAATCAAAGGTTGTGCTCGATTAGTGCTTAATGATTATTTCCCTTCCTTCGGGTATGCTAGAAGTTTGCTTGATAACCCAATAGTTGAATATTGTTTCAAATTCAATTCCTTTACATTTGGGCGTATGCTGGCAGTATGCTTGACAGCCCAATAGTCGAGTATTGCTTTAAATTCAATTCCCTTATATTTGTAAAAGGCTACTGTTAGATATGGCTGCGAATGTTGACTATGGGATGTGGGTTTTCTAAGCCATTTACCATATTTTGTGAAACAGTCTTCATTATGGTGTCTCTAACGAATTGCAGAGATGAATGGGTAATATGGACTAGCTCTTCTAATGATTTGTTTTCGGTGAGCTTGTGAATTATCTGTTCGGATCATATTGGATATAAATTTGGAAACTTTATATATTGCCTTTTGTATTAAGTTTTCTTCTATGGACAATACAACGCAATATGTTGTTAATTAAGGAAGCTTGTGTGAGACGTGGCTTGAAAGATTCTTTTGGTGGCGATAAGGAAGATTAAGCAAAGCAATCTCTGCTAGAAATAGACACATTAACTTTGGTTAGTTTTTAGAGTATTATATATATATATATATATATTTGCATATATTTGTTAAAAACTGGCAATGCCAACTTTTGCACGTCTCTAGAGAAGCAAATCGATGTGTAGATACTCCTATAGGATTGGCGAAACGAAGTCAGTTAGGACTCATTAAGTTGGATGCGCTCCTTCACAAGCAGTGAATACAGGGAGGGGAAAGCTTACAGACCTTGATAGATTCTGTGTGATATACCAGACTTTTACTTTACTCACTCCAATGCAACGAGAAAATCCAGCAGTAAAGGTGTCAGGTGTTGAAAGAAGTTGGTCCTCTTAAAAAGCAGCTTGGTAGAGGACATGTGTCAACAGAAGCCTGTTGTTCAGCCCTTAAAAAGAGTTAAGGTGGGATCATATCCAGAATGGAGCCACCTAATACAAAAGTTGCGAATAAAACATTCAGTTGAACTGAGTAAATCGAGTTTTCAATTAACCGGAGAAAATTGAAGTAAAATATTTTTGTGCGATTTAACAAACCTAGTTTACTAAAATGTAATTGAAAAAATCGAGGTACTAGACAAGGTGTCAAGTATGTAAGTGGGAGCTCATCATATAAACAGCTTGGTAGAGGAGACCTGTCAGCAGTAACAAATGGATCAGCCAAAAAGGCAAACTGAAAAAGTTGGGATTAGAGGGGGAAGGATCAGATACATCATTGGGCGGTATAATACCCAAAAAAAAAAAAATAGGGCAAAAGTTTATTAAGGTTGTCGAAATAAAAAAAGATAAAGGTTAAAGAGATTAAAATTTATCATTTTATTTTATTTTTATTAATATTTATTATTATATTTCTAAACTAAATATAAATTTATCGTTATAATTTAATTCAATATTAAAATTTTGACTCTATTTTTTAATTTAATTTTGTGGTTAAATTTTGATTTTTAATTAAATTTTGTTACTTAACTTTGCTTTTATATGATTTCAAGATAAAATTTAATAAAAAATTTCTTTAAATATTGTATTTTAATAATTAAGATTTATAAATTAATTAGTAAATGATGATAATAAAATTAAGCTTTAATTTTTTTATAAAATAACAAATTTATGTTAAATTTTTTAATTTAATTTTATCTTTAAGTATTTTAAAATCAAAGTTAAGTAGCGAAATTAATTAAAAATAAAGTTTAGTGGCAATTAGATAATAATATAAGGATAAATTTGTCTTAATCTCAAAAGTTCAATGATAAATATAAATAAAAATTGATTATAATGACAAATTTTAATGTCTAACTATAATAGGATGATAAATTTGTTTATTAACCCAAAAAAATAATTATTAAATTATTTAAAATTTTTGGAAGGAATTAATTTAATAAAAATTTTAAAAAATTGAGTGATTATAAAATATTTATAAAAAATAAAAAATATTTATAAATTTTAATGTCTGACTATAATAGGATGATAATTTGCGTATTAATCCAAAAAATAATTATTAAATTATTTAAAGTATTTTGAAAGGAGTTTATTTAATAAAAAAATTGAGTGATTATAAAATATTTATGAACATTCATTAATTAAAAATTAAATTGATCGACCATCAAATCAATTGAATACAAAGAAAGACAAGTGTCAGGTTTAATAGATACAACCAAATTACATGTTTCAATGAATTCATAAAAAAAAATTGCAAATTAAATAATTAAATCAATTATTGATTTTCTATTATCATTTTATTATTAAAAAGCTAAATAAATAATGACACTTTGATTTCTAAGTTAAATAAAAATTTAACTTAAACTTTTGATTGAAATGAGTTTTTTATTCATTCATGGGCTAAAAACATAATCCAAGTATCGAACCCTATTCAAAAAAACCAAAAAAAAAAAAAGTACAAGAGATTTTGGTTTGGGTGGGGTCCCGTCTGCCAAGGTACACGTGCCTCCATAATGTGGCAGTTACGTTTGGCCCACATTAAACCGCTCAACTTGGTCCACGGGCCACCACCGCCTTTCCCTTCGCCTTCATCATCTCACTCTCTATAGTCCTCAGCATTTCTTGTTGACCCAACGTTTGAAAAGGACCCCACTAGGCTATTAGTTTCAACCGCCACGCGTCCCAAAAAGCTGGACCCATCGCCACGTGCATATCCCCTATATCATTGGACCCCGCCATTACTGGGGAGCAAAACATTTCCAATGAAAAAAATGAAAATGAAGAGAAGGCATTGAAAAAAACCAAATAGCTAAGCTACGACCACAAAAGCAAGCACAGTATTCTTTTGTTCCTACAAATACAATTACAAAACGAAAGTATGAAACCGAACAAAAACCCATCCTAAAACCCTAAAATGTCTAACTCTGTATCAGCAAAATCAAGAAACTTGACCTTCTCCTTTGCCTCAAGGCTTTGAGCATTCCGTTTGGTGATTTGCATGACGACCAAAGAACTGAAGCTCTCTCTTATCAAGAATCTCCAAAGAGAATTCCCTAAGCATCTGCGTCGTACTATTACTAGCACTATTATTACAATAACTACTATCGCTAACCCCAGCGACACTTGTGGCACCCGAACTAGAACTGGCACAACACTCGAGCCCGTTGAGATCGAGCCAAAACTGGAACCCTGCACTTCTAGATGCATAGCAGACACGAATCTAGGTATTGGTCGACCTGCAAGGTTAAAAAATGGTGTTGCAGTTGCTGGAATCGCCGATAACTGTGCCTGGGCTGAACCAGTTCTCTGGTGATTGTTTCACCGTCGGATTTGTGATCCAGTTCTCTGGTGAGCTGAAAAATCCTGGCCCCACAAGTAGCAGGCATGCGAATCCTACGACCGCGGCCTTTAACTTTTGTATGACGATCTTTTGATGCGTGTTTTGGGACAAAAGAGCGGTTGGTTTGGGCAGTGGGCAGGACTTGAACAAGGCTATGAACAAGCGCCGGGTTGGCAAATTATCGTGGTTTCATGTCTGTTAAGTCTTCTTCTTTCGCGAGTTGGGTTGGGTCCATTACCGTTGCCTCTGAAGGTGATAAACTTGGGGTGATATCGTTGCTTTGTTGTTGTTGTTGTCGTTCTTCATTGACGATAATGGCGTCGTTGTTATTGACGCCCTCGTCTATTTCCTCTATGGTTTGGTGTTGGTGGCATTTCATTTCTTACACAATTAAAGAATTATCAACCTGTCAACAAACGCACAAGCATATTAAGAGAAATAGCCTAAAAAGGAAAATGAGAGATTCATCAGATGATTTGTCTTCGAAGGGAGCCTTGATATCTAGTCAGGCAAAAGAGTTAACTAGGTTTTGAGTTTTAGGCTGTCTCCATTTCCTATCATACTGTGACTGACAGATCAGAAAGAATGGGCTATGGAACAGAGATTTTTATGTGATTTAAAAGAACAAAATTAAATAGAAAGGGAAATGAGAGAAAGGAAACAAGCCCTAGAGAAGCAGCCCCCACCTTCTTTGCAAGATGGAGAGAAACAGAGGCACCCAATGGAGATGAGTCTATTTCTTCATAGGATGGAATATATGAATCGACGGCTGGGAGTATCTCTTTTTTACTTTCAGGATTGGACATGTTGACACGTGGTAGTTCTGTACTTTTTGGTTGAAAGGCAGAGATTGAGGCGAAATCAGATGGGGGAGGATATAAAGGGTAATGAATTGATTAAAATTTATTTCAAAGTCTGATGATACCTTGTGGATTGGGATTTGCTTTAAATGTCAACCCAAAACTGCTCAAACAGTCAAACTGTTTGTAGGAGATCTAATTTGAAAAAGGTTTAGCTTTATTTTTGCATAGGCAAGTTGCTGTTTTATTCTCCCAAAATCCCGAAACAAATGAGAGAAGCACTTGAGCTTTAAGGGCGAGGAAAAGTTCCAAGGCATTACGCACTTCCGGAGATGTAAAAATGCATCGTCTTTCCCAACTTGAGATGAGTGGCTTGTCGTCCACCCTTCGCTAGCAACAAAGTATCTCTAATTTGCAGTCCAGGCAGAGGATTTCTTCTATACTTTGAAAGCTTTGTTAATCTACAAAGTTTATCAACTCTCAAGTAGGGATGTGATCATTGATAAAAAAAATTGTAATCAAGTCGTGCGGAATCTAAGCATAAAAAGTTCAAGTTTAATGGAAAATTCATGATTCAAAATTCGATTGATTCTAATTTGATTAAATTTTTTTTTAAAAAAAATTCAAGTTTAATTAAATTCATTTACTTACTAAAAAAATTAATTTAATTTTAATATTTAATTTCAAATTTGATTATTTATATTTGAATTTAAAATTTTTTAATATAAATTAACATTAAATATATTTATAATAAAAATATTCGATCAGACTCACTAATTACTCAAATTTTAATTAAAATACTCAAACTCGACTTATTCGATAATGTAAATTGTTTGAACTTGACTCAGCACTGTTCAAACAAAATTGGAGGTTTTTTTTTTTTAACTTGAAAGCATAGATATCTCGCTTGAAACTCTTTTAAGTACATGCAATTATTTTCTGTCTTCCTGGCTACTAATTGAGATTATTGAGACGAACATATTATGTTGGGTAGGACAGTTCCAACAAAAAAAAAAAAAACCTTACCCGTGACATATCGACTTACCGTCGGCCATCATGCTGAATCGTTGCAAAAAGATTTTGTAGTATCGTTTATTCAATTTTAGGTATATCATCACGGGATATTTCTAAAGAATGTTTCTGCTGCAAACCTGCAAGTATTTAGCTCAGATCGGAAACGTTGCCCTCAGGGCCGTCGTTCAATCAAGCCAAGTGCATTTCTTTCCCCTCCTTAATCCCTTTTAAGTAAGTAGTTAGCAAAAAAAAAAAAAAAATCAGTTACATGATTGTCCTTCGAGAGCTGAGAGATTATAAATTGCCGATTGAGCCATTACATCTTTTTCAATGCTACCATTCGCATTTTAGCATACAAGCCAAACTAAAATCAATCAATCAATAAAAATCCCTGACCAGCCAACATATCTTAGCTAAGTCGCCATGTAAGCACAATTTTCCTGTGAAAACATTAGCGGTTACCATTGCGCTAACCTCGTTATGTTGCCAATCAGCATTAGCTAGCAAATCCATTCTCAGAGGTCGGCAAAATGGTAGTAGTCGTTTAGAGTGTAAAATCTTCGGTACATTGAGTCAACTTCAGTTAGGGAGTAAGTATCTGGTAACAGGACGCTGCTGTCCTTGCTCCTGAAAATGTCCTTCGTTCCATTAGATTCATTTCTTCGACAAAATTTTCGGGAGGAAACTGCAAGTAAAGGGTATGAAACTTATTTAAAATAATAATCATACGCCAAATGCAATAAATAACACTCATCTGAAACACATTAGAGCTATTTGGGCGCAAAGAATAAACAGTAGGCAAAGAATAAATAGGATAGAAACATGCATAGTCATAAAGATAAAAAGCATACTTCACTAGAATAATTTCAAGCTGTGTGATAAAATAAAGCCTGAGTTGAGTATCATTTTTACTTGATGTGCCTCAGCCTTCGCAACATGAAGCCACAATTTTCACTTCCCAGAGAATAAATATAGAAGAGAATAACTTGATATCAATAGGTATGTTTATGCAAGCCTGTTAAATGCATGCAAATTTTAAGTTGACATTGCTCACTTGAAATTACAAGTTGCATTTTTCAGTTGAAAAAGAAAGAAATTAATAAAGCAGAAATTCAAAAGGTGTCGAAATAATTTACATATGGTAACACAAGGAAGGCCATTTGTTTTACCATCTTATCCCATCCTATCATAGACGGTATTGTTTGACCTTGAAACCAAGAAAGGCACAAGCTGAAGCCGTTAACATTACAGGATAGCAGAACCAAGAAGGAAGCGATACTTTATGTCTCAATTTGAACTTCTGTGAAACATTCATCACTGTTGCAATTTTCAAAAGTTGACAAAGATATTGACCATCTTGAAGTCTGAGGGAGAAAATTGGGGCTGTTAATCATCTGTCATAGGAGAACTTTACTACCGTTCGCCTGCCTACAGAAAAGAGTAGAGTTACGTTCAAGAACAATTTAAACAAGAAGATAGGGTGCAGAAAATTGATAGGCAAAAGACGACAAAGAAGCGAAAATAAAGATCTGTACCGTGAGTTATGCTGGCTGTGAAGAGGAGATGCAAAAGCTGCATAAAGAGATGCAGTGTACATAAGTTGGTAATATGGTGGACAATTGCAATTTAGAATCTTATAGATCTTTTGCCACTTGTTGATTTGCCAGTGTATTCTACCAACCCCCCACCCAAAAAAAAAGGCACTATGACTAGCAAGCCACGAATTGTTAGAGCAAATTTTGCATCGACAGATTAGTAAAATGACATTGACAAGATCCCGGTTCTGACAACTGTCATCATTGGATGGGCCAGAAAATTGGGATAGCTTCTCTTTTGCACCCTCATCAATATAACTGCTTAATTAAAACCAAATGCAGTAAGACTTACGAGGATAATGATCCCAAATTAGGCCGGTTAATTTTAATTCGAATTTAAAAAATTTAATTAATTTATTTAAATTTAAATTTAATTTAGTTTAATTTGGTTAGAAAAGTAATCAATTCGAACTTAAAAAATATCCAAATGTAAAGTGATTTAAATTTGAAATAGTTCAAACTTGAAATACCCAAACTCAAAATGATCAAACTCAATTTTCGAATATTAAATTTAATTGAC
This sequence comes from Adansonia gregorii, assembly GCA_038382025.1. Lineage (NCBI taxonomy): Eukaryota > Viridiplantae > Streptophyta > Magnoliopsida > Malvales > Malvaceae > Adansonia > Adansonia gregorii. Next base: position 3,175,351 of record JBBYHO010000021.1, read on the forward strand.
TCGAAATCAATTAAATCGAGTGTTAAATTCGATTGACTCGAACCTCAAATGATCCGAACTCAATTAACCCGAAACAAAAATGATCCAAACCAGAAATAAATCGAACCTGAAATAATTTGAAATAAAAATAACCTAAACCCAAAAATTTAAAAACCCAAAATGCTTTAACCCAAATTAACTTGATTCGAAAAACCAATCAAACTTGCCCAATTTTACAGGTATAGTACAAATGGATATAGAAACATAAAATTTAGGAAGGCATAAAACATGCATTGAAGAAAGTGAGGAGCCTCTTAAAGAATCACGGAGCATAAGACATAAGGCATTGCATAAAAACAAAGCTCCAGAAAACATAATTACAAAAGAATGGCCAAAAAAAAAAAAAGGCACATATACTTACCAAGAAAAAGAAGAAAAAGGAAAACGGTATACATGAGGAGCAAAGTGACCAGTGACATGCAAAGCAGGCTTTCCTGGAGAAATCATTGAAGAACAGCCGAGCAAATATATTCTGAACAAGCTGCAGCCAGAGAATATAAACTAAGAAAATAGAATTTATCAAATTAAGTTGATCAGAATTGTAAACTTCACTACGTAGAATGAAACTCCAAATAATCAGCATTCCAAATTGAAAAAGCCCAGCCCTGTGGTTTCTCATACCTATGCATGGCAGAAGAGGATGGATTTTAAATGGCATAGAAATCAGGCACTATGTTTCTGTTCGGTCAATGCAGCAGAGACTTCTCATAGAAATATTTGTAGCACAAATCGAGTGCCATAAAATGAAATTTTCGGACAATTTTGCATCCACATCCTAAGCAAATCGAAAGAGGGCAAAATGAAAAAAGCTATTTTAAGTCCAAAATATGAGGTCAAAATTATATTCAAAGGTACCGCAATATGTCATAAAATCCACCACCCTAATCATCAATTAAGATGATCACAAGGACAAGGGGAAGTATAATTGGGCATTCACTTGCAAAATTTGGCTTGTAAAAATTATAGGCACGTGACATATGACTTCGCCTGAATTTGCTTTCAAAACCAATATGAGCATTTGGCCCAATCAATGTGGCAATTGCAGCTGCACCTCTAGATGGCCAAGCCGGCCCTTTTCCATATACTTGCACCATGGATTGCTGTTTTGATATAGGCTTAAATAGTCACAATCAACTTGTTAGAATAAGAATATGGAACTGATACCTATATCACTGACAGTCAAGGTACTTCCATTTCAGCATGCGACACTTGGAGTTTTGGCTAAAAGTTTAAGACATGTCTGTGAAATGTTTTAGTTGCCTGAAGGGTTGAATGGACAATGGAGTGCTAGGGATAAAAGTAAAACGAAAAATTATTGTTCTGTTAGTGAAAAATGCATCCCTTGTGCTAGCAAAATAATGGGAACTTGGTAAATTATAACAGTTGGGACCCCCCATATGCACAGAGTATAGTGGATACATCAGCCAGCATGATTAACGCCTAGAGTCAATAATATTTATGATTCTGCTTGTCCTAGTTAATTTTGATGTGCATTTACCAGATAAATGCATGAATTGAACAGTTGAATTTTGATCGAAAAAATTTGTTGAATGAGGATAAAAACATGATTAAATTTGCTATAGAACTCGATCATTTTAGGAAGTGATGTAAGACCTATATCGAGAGTGTTCATTTATGAGGAAAAAAATACAGCACAAAACTTTTTGCTCTTTTGCTGAAAAGGAAATAGAACAAGGACTTCAATTGGATTAATGATGAATGTAGTGCATTCACTCCAAGGGCATCATACCGCACCGTCAGTGCATATAACCAGCCCACAGCGACCATCTCATGAACTACTTTCCATCCAGTTTACATAATTTGAATAAAGCGGCAGTTCCCATTGTTAAATATATGTTGCGAACAAATGAACAAAATAGAAGAAGTAAAAAACTGAACTTTGATTGCTTTTTTAAGTCTAATTTATTGAATTAAGAAACTGTTCTATTTATAGAGCTACACAACGAGAAAAAAAATGAAATGGAACCACCAACTCCTAATAAAATGCTTACGTGCATACTCAACTAAAACCACTTGTCCTCTTAAAGACTTGATAAAATAAAACAAACTGATCACTAATAATAAACTCCTAATAATAGGAACAACTAACAAATCATGCAAATAACTTCAACAATCCCTCCCTTAAACTGAAAGTTTTCAAACATTAGTTTAATAAGACTTATCAAGTGCACAAACTCCAAGTAGCTTCCTTAGCTTCTAAAAAATAGGCAGCTTTAATGGCTTGGTCATTATATCAACATTCTGATCTTCACTCTTGCAGTAGAAAATATCAATGATTTCATCCTTTAGGATGTCCCTTAGAAAGGGAAACTTCACATCTATGTGCTTGCTTCTTCCATGTAGAACAGGATTTTTAGAGAGTTTGATGGCAGAAATATCATCACAAAAATTGGAGTAGGCTTATGTTGCTTGTAGTGCAGCTCCTCAAGTATATTCCTTAACCAAATAGCTTGACAAGCACAAGCAATAGCAGCAATAAACTCAGCTTCGGTTGTTGATAAAGTGATAATTGGTTGCTTCTTTGAACACCATGAAACAATTGCAGACCCCATCATGAATGCATAACCAGATGTACTTTTTCTGTCATCAAGATCACCTGCATAGTCACTATTAGTAAAACCAAGCAAATTTGACTTTTCACCTTTCTTGTAGAACAGACCATATTCAATGGTCCCCTGCGAGTATCGAAAAATTCTTTTGGCAACTAAAAGATTCATTTCACTTAGGCACTCCATGAACCCACTAATAAGGCTTACAGCATGCATTATGTCTAGTCTTGTTGCTATCCAATACATCAAACTCCCAACAATTTGCTTGTAAAGTGTGCTATCAATCTTTCTTCCTTCAGGATCTTTCACAAGCTTCATACCTGCTTTAGTAGGTGTGCCCACAGAGTTGCAATTTTTGATTTGAAACTTGTCCAAAATTTCTTGCACATACTTTCTTTGAGAAATAAAAACTTCAGCTACAGATTGCACCACTTCAATGCCCAAAAAATAATGCATCTTTCTAAGATCAGTCATATCAAATGCAACCATCATGGATTTTTTAAATTTGTCAAGCATAACACCATCATTCCCAGCAAAAATAAGATCATCCACATGTAAGCAAATAATGATCATTTTCCTCCATCTCCTATCTTTGTAAAAGTGCATGCTCATACGGGCATTTTTTAAATCCCTTCTTAGAAAAATAAGTATCTATATGGCTATACCACGTATGTGGAGCGTGTTTTAGCTCGTATAATGCCTTTATGAGTTTATAAAATTTATTTTCTTTTCCAAACTTCACATAACCAGGAGGTTGGTCGACAAATACCTCTTCTTGAAGATCACCGTGCAAGAATGTCAATTTCATGTCCAATTAGAAGATAGGCCATGAGTGCAATGCTACCAATGCAATCACTCGTCTGATTATCATGTCTTGCAATAAGAGCAAATACTTCTTTATAATCCACCCATAACTCTTGCCTATAGTCTTTTGTTATTAAACGTGCTTTGTATTTATCAACTTCTCCATTCTTCTTCAATTTTGTTTTGCACACCCACTTAATGCCAATTGTCTTGTGCCCTTTTGGAAGATCGGTCAATGGTGTTCCATTCAATAGCAGCAATTTCTTCACACATCGCCTTTTGCCATTTTGACTCTTTTACAGCATCTTCGAAGGTTAGTGGATCGCAATTTGAAAACAAAGCAAAATGAGTGATTGGATCTTCATTTTGATTTATTCCTTGTACCTCATAATCTTCCATCCATGTTGGTCATCTTTTAATACGTTGGAATGAAAAATGCTTGCTCCATCAGAATTTTCTCTTGGTAATTTGTTAATGGTGGTTGTTGATGGACTTTATGAGATTGTGGGAGCCAATTCTACAGACTTTTGTTCATTCTCTACAATCTGGCCAGTTTTGCCTTCTTCATCCTCATCAGAATTGGTTGGAAATTGTTGTCTAACTCTATTGTCTTCTCAAGTCCGAAACCTGTCTTCATTAAAAATTATATCACGGCTAATAATAATCTTTGTAGTGATAGGATTGTAAAGCTTATAAGCTTTTGATTTTGTTGAAGTTCACTTTGCTGGTACTCAAAGATCCGGTGGAGCCCTGCAACACAAAGAGAGTTAGGAGGACGTCGGAGTTTGACTTTGGGAGCTCTATCCGATGATTAAGTCAGAAGAGTACTTTGTAATAGTGCATAGGAGTTCTTGGAGTCAGATCCATACCTATGAGCATGTGTCACCCTTTTATAAGATTTGTCTGGGGATATCGTGTCAGATGATTTGGTGGTGATGTGACCAACGTCGAATTAGGTGTCAGGCCATAATGCCTAATGGTCGGCTCAGTTAGTCGGTCACCATTCGGTGAATGTCAACTCCGCATTTAAATCGTTATCGGAGAGGTCATATCGCTGTCAGGTGTGATGCAGCGATCGCCCCACGCTATTGTTTGGCGATCGTCCGTAAAAACAGTGTATTATGGATGGTTAGGCAGTCGCCATTCATGGAGGTATAACAATCACTAACACACAAAAAAAAAAAAACATTTCTCTCCTCTATCATCTAGCTTTGTCCTTTTTAATATGGAATATGAGCATAGGCAACACACCAAAAAATTCTGAAATGATTAATTGTCGGTTTCTGTCCGTTCCATGCTTCCTCCGATGTCATATTTTGAACAGCAAGTGTAAGACTTCTGTTCAAAATATGAGTGCTCCAATTAACTGCTTTAGGCCAGAAAATTTTTGAAATGCGGCTCCTCGTCAAAAAGCTCCACACCATATTCATAATTGCATGATTCGCCCTCTCACAAACACAGTTTTTTTGAGGCATGTAAGCTACTATAAGTTGTCTCTTGATGCCGTGTGATTCACAGAAATCTATAAATTCTTGTGAGTTGTATTCTCCACCATGATCAGTATGAAGAACTTTAATTTGGCTACTGGCTTCTTTTTCAATAAGCACTTTATGGTTCTCGAAGGCTGTAAATGCTTTATATTTTTCTTGCAAAAAAAAAAAAAAAACCCCAAGTTTTACTACTAAAATCATCAACGAAGGTAATTATATATCTTTTACCTCCATTTGAAGATGGTGTTATTGGGCCACAACGATCGGAATGCACCAACTCCAATGCGTTCTTTGCTCTCTATGACTTTCTTTATGGAAATTGATTACAGTCTTGTTTGCAAATAACATATTCTTCAAAACTTGGGATGGGGTAGTAAGTATAGGAAAACCAATTACCATATTTTTTTGCTGCAAAGTCTTCAGTCCAACAAAATTCAAGTGACCATAACAGAAATGCCATAGCCATGTCGCGTCTTTCAATGTTGCTAAAAAGCATGAATGAGTGGTATTTTGGAGATAAAATGGGAACATATGATTTGCAGTCATATTAACTTGAGAAGTTAATCCCAGCTTTGCATCTTGAACTCGACATACTCTGTCTTTGATAGAAATCTCATACCTCTTCTCCTGCAATTTGCCTACACTAAGTAAGTTGGTTTTTAAATCTGGAACAAAAAGAACGTTAAAGATAGTATGAGTACAGTTCTCCTTGGTCTGAAGAGTGATTTTCCTTTTCCCATAAAAGATACCATAGAGTTATCACCAAACTTGACAGTGTTGCAAAAAGTTTCGTCAAGGTCGGAGAATGCTTTCTTATCTCTACACATATGGTTACTGCAACAAGTATCTATATACCATATGCTTTGTTGAGTTTCTTCACTCACATTGCACAACATCAATAAAGAAATTTCTTCTTCCTTTTTTGCAAAGTTGGTTCTTTCTTCATTTTGCCCATTCAATTTAGTTCGATATTTTGACTGATAATGGCCATATTTATGACATCGAAGACATTCGATATTGGATTTATCTGCTAACTTTGGTTTATGAGATGTTGAAAGATGGCCTCCTCATCCTCGTCCTCTTCTATGAAGTTGATTTTCTTGTTACTAGTATTGTTGTTGTTGGTTGCCACGATTATTGCTTCCTCTACCTCGTCCTCTATCTCCTTTTAATGTTGAATGGTTTTCTATGATGCCTTAAATGATTGCTCCTCTCTCTCTTGCTTGCTAATATTTTGTTCACGAACTAGCAAGGAACTTTGCAATTCATCGATTGAGAGCTCCTCAATGTCATTAGCTTCGTCAATAGACCAAACAACAAGATTAAATTTTGGTGTCAAGGACCGAAGGATCTTTTCAATGATAGTAACGTCCTCCGTCTTGTCACCGTGGATCCGCATCTTGTTGACATTGCCATCATCCATGAAATAGTCTATGATTGATTCTCCCGATTTCATCCATAGCATTTCGAACTCCGATTGAAGTGCTTGAAGCTACTGCCTCTTTATTCTTATAGAACCTTGGTACTTTTTTTTTTTTTTTCATATAATCCCAAATATGCTTAGAGTTGTCCTTGCAAAGAATTGTTTCTAAGATTGAGCGATCAATAGCTTGGAAAAGATAATTCTTTGCCTTGAGATATTTCAACCACTGCGACTCTAGTTCTGTTCGTTATACATCCGTCAGTGTCGTATCCTTTTTCGGTTCCTTAATCCCATAAAAGACCGCCTGACAGTACCCCTTGGATCTTAGAAAATTCTCCATCAATATACTCCAATGTTCATAGTGACCATCAAAGCATGGAATAGCATGTTGGACAAACGTGGCTTCCATTGTTATTTCTGGTGTCACATCCCCTTATGTTCCCCTTAACCTAGCTCTGATACCACTATTAAATATATGTTGCGAACAAATGAACAAAATAGAAGTAAAAACTGAACTTTGATTACTTTTACAAATCTAATTTATTGAATTGAGAAACTGCTCTATTTATAAAGCTACACAACGGGAAAACAATGAAATAGAACCAGTAACTCCTACTAAAATGCTTATCTACATACTCCACTAAAATCACTTATCCTCCTAAGGACTAGGTAAAATAAATAAGCTGACCACTAATAATAAACTCCTAATAATAGGAACATCTAACAAATCATGCAAATAACTTCAACACCCATAGCATGTATCTATCGAGTCAACACCTTCAATGTCACCCATTCATTCCATTACAGTGAGCAAAACAGTGTAGAGAAAACCTAAAATCAATCTAGTTTTAAACCTTAAAGGGTCATAATTGCCTGGTTGATCTCAGCACCTCTATAAGCTAAATAGGTAAAACCTGATACTACTAAAAATATAGATCTCAACATAACACTAAACATAAATCATGTAGTTAAGTTGTTTAATTATCTCAATTTTAGGCCTTTGGATTGAAGAAGTGGCCAAATATGCGCTATAATTAGCTTTGGGTTCACAAATTAATATTATAAATAATAAAGAAATACAAAAAAAAAAGTAGAAAATACCTCAGAATATTTGCATCAAGAAGGTATTGATGGACTTGCTCTTATCAATGACAGTCCCAGTGCCAAAATTTACGAGTCCGATTTTAATTGGATCAGCTTCAAACTTCGCAAGATGGGAGGTAACGACAGTCAAACTGAAAGCAAAACAGGGAACAACAACATAGCAGCTACAAATATTTGCAGAAGCTACAAAGAAGAAACCATCGAGAGTGGTAATATAAGTTGTTAATAATGCATTTGAAGAAACTATGCAATAATAAGGGCGGTTTTAAACGCTCCTTCTGGCCAATATAAACGTGAAGACATTGATAGGTAAGCGAAAACAAAATAACCTATAATATCTTCAACTTCTGTACAAATAAGCCATGCAATCTTGTCCCAGCCCAATGGCGTATTTTCCTTCGCTAACACAATCGCGTGCTGCTAGTACTTCCCACAATCAATAGCCAATAGTTATTTTCGTTAAAAAATTTAGGTTGAATCAGCTTAATCAAATGAAATTCTAAAACAAAATCAAACGAACAAAGTAGAAATTATTACTCACTGGATACAAGTAAGAGGAAAGTCGATACCAATGGCCAGAATTACAACATTTTCGAGATGGGAAGCCATTTCTGTGTTCAAGGTTCTTGTTTGGACGCCGAGAAAATCAAAGAGAGAAAAAAAAAAAAGAAGAAGATTTCTTCTGCAATTCGAAAGAGGGAGAAGACTATGAAAGGTTTTTTTTCTTCTTTTTTTTTAAGGTGGAAGAGAAGAAGAGAAGGGCGTAATTGAACGAAACATGTTAGATGTAATTGAGAGATATTTACAGGTGATGCCCTTGGGGAAGGCTGACTGGATTGACTGGCTTTGGAAAAGGTAGATACAAAGCTAAATCAGTAATACCCAACAATTACCTTTTGAAAGCTAAAGTTCAGGATTTAAATATCTAACCATTGTCTCTCTACGATTTTGATTTTATTTTGTTTTTTATAATTTTTGGTTTTAAAGTATTTTCAATGATCGAATCGGTTTTAAATTTTTTTTATTTTTTACTGATTTTTACCTGTTTAAGCTAATCTCGATAATATTATAATCGTTGAACCCTTAAATTGATCAATCAATTGAGAGTTCATTTGAATGATGAGTTAAATTAGCTCCAAAGACTAAAAATAATAGTAGTGGTGAAATTAATTATTGTAACAGAGGTATTGAGTACTATAATAGTAAGATTAAAATAAATGATAAAATATATATTTTAATTTAATTATAGTGGTGACAGTGAGGTAAATAATTGTAAGAATGAAAAATTATCATTAGAGACATTAATCTAAAAGTTCTATACAATCAAATTTATAATTTATTTAAAAAATTGATAAATAATTAAAATAACTCAAAGATTAACATATTATTTTTATATTTATTTAAATATTTTAATCAATGAATATTATTTATTATATTGAATTAATAAAAAATTTGAACATTTTTAAATAAAAATTGAAAATGAAATAAATAATTAAAATTTATTATATAATAACAAATTTATTTATTATATTGAAACTCATAAACAATAATTTATTATATAATAACAAATTTATTTATTACATCGAGTTAATAAAATTATTTAAACATTTTAAGTAAAAAATGAAAAAAAAAAGATATATATGTGCACTACACCATAACTTTAAGAACAATTACAAATGAAAAAGACAGAATAGGGGAAAAAAAGCTTAGTGGCCGTTTGAATTTCTATGGGAGCATAAAGCTCCAGTAGAAAAAATTATGCTTGGCACGGTGGAAAGTATCTCCACCGAGCCGTCACCTGGTAACCAACCGGATCAAAATCCCAATTCACAATTTTCAAGGCACTAAACGTGCTTCACTGGCTTCAGCCAGTGTTTCAAATGGACCTTGAATCGGCTGGTTTAATCTGAATTTTTGTTGTTGCTAAAAGGGTTATTCTTATCAGCTCTTAAATTCGTTTCACTCCGACAAAGTCACAAGTCGCCTCAAATCCGGTTATGGTCAATGGCACGCATGAAATCAATTTTCTTGTGAATTTACATTACGTTTCTTTACCAATAACCCTTTTTCTTAATAAAGAAAAAAGTGTCATATGTATATTAATTAAAGCAATTCACATAAATTACGAACATGTCATTTTACAATCGGACCAAACCTCATCAGATTAGGCAATTGCCTTCTTAAATAATAGCCTGCTAGCTACGACCAATAAAATTGGAGTACAAATATGCATGAAGTCGATTTCCTGTGACCCCTTTCAACTTTCGAGCAATATTAAGCCTAGTGAAATGAGAGATTGATTTATGTCTCGACACCGAATGACATAGTTTGATAGCGTTGATCTGACTTTTGTTTTGGTATAATTTATATCCGGTTTCTTGTGGGTGCATGTGTTGGTTTAATAGGATGATTTCAGATTTGTTTAGAGGGTGGATACGGAATTTCTTGATCCAAAAACAGTTATTTCTAGGTATACACAGATGTGAGAGCAGGGGACACTTTTAAGGACAGTAACTGCAATCAAGTATATTAATTATCTTACTGTGTTCTTATTAACTGTAGATTTTTCTGTCGTTGAAATGTGCAATACAAGAATACATACAAGAATGAACTGAAAATGCATATATTTTAGGTGACATCATCTGCCTGGCGATTCTGACCATATTAACTTGAAAGGAAAAAAAAAATTGGGTAGATATATGTTCCTCTGGCGATTGATTCAGATTCCTTACTCAACAATTGGCTATCAATGTTGAGCCAACAGCAGTTTTTCTGAACTTCATTGTACGAAAGAATTGCTTTTAGAGATTAAACTTCAATAGTCTTCTGATTTAGAGATGTGTAACTCCACCGTTCCTTCTCCACGAAATCTGCATCCAGAAACTGAGCAATGAATGCCCAAAGCTTATGTACGTCCTGGAAATTGGCTAGGAACCCCAACGCAGCAGTAACCACAGCAATTCCCATATCATTTTTCTCTTTTCTCTTGTTTCCATTAGTAACCTTGGCTTCATTACTTCTCCTCTCTAGGACTTTGTCCTTCTCATCTTGATACTTGTCTGCAAACCATATGTTGTGTAGGAACCCGTAGCTGAGAGAAATGTTGCTCCGATCCGCTAGCTTCTGTACGAGAACAGGTTCCACTTTTTCTCCCTTCCAATCGAATACATTGAATGCGATTGCTGGTCCCCGGTCGAATTTGATCTTTGGGCCATATATTCTAACCAGGGGAATCCCCCTTGTGTTGGGATGATGGAGTTTCAACAGAGCATTCACAAGCCAATTGATAAGGCACCTTGCTCTGTTACTGATTGTTACTAGTCCTAATGAATCCACCTGATCTAAACCCCTACACTCGATCTCTCCTTTTTCATTAAGATTATCCTCTTGAAATATCTCAATAGCCCTCTCTGATTCTGAAATTTCAGTCATTTCCAACCCTTTCAGTTTTTCAGTAATTTCTGCTTGCTGAACCTCATAAGTTTTCCCTTTTTCAATTCTTCCGGACTGTGAAGCTTGGACAGGAATAGGGCCTGAGATGGAGCCTGGTGTATCTAATTTATCAACTTCTGTGTCGGTGCCAGGAGATTCAGTCACTGCTCGGAACAGCTTCTCAGCTGGGATAAGACCTACTATCCCTGAAGTTGTGGAAGTTTCCAAAACCGAAATGGTAGATTTCTTGGCGAAGAGGCAAGCGAATCCTGAAGGGTTTTCTCCAAAAACCTTGTAGAAAGAGCAGATGAGGAAGTCTGGACGAAACAGGGAGAGGCCAAAGCTGTCCATGTCTTTCGGTCCCAATGCACACGCATCAATCAACACATGCCATCCGTTTTCCTGTGCGATGCTCATCCAGAGGTAGGGATATCTGGCTCCAGTCATCCTGGAATGAAGTGGGAACACAAAAAGACCCCTTCTTTTCTTCTTCTTCTTCTTCTTTTCCTTGCTCACAAGCATGTGCCTCAGTTTTGATGACTGAATTCTCAGTCTTGGCCATGAGAATTCACCAGACAGAACTCTAGCCCCTTTTTTCTCGGAGCAATTGACCATGGCTTCGATTGCCTCACTCTCATAATCGTAGACTGTTAAAAGCTTCCTATTAGACTGGAAGGGGTATGATTCTGCTAGAAGTTTGAAAGCTGATGTCTTGTTTGCTGTGAAAACCATGCAATAATCATTTTCTGAAATATTAAGAAAATTCATGATCCTCTTCCTAATCGCAGATTCCAGCTCTGATGCTGGTCCTCCGTGAAGTAGTTGTGTCTTCAGATTCCCTGTCTTGTAAGACACACCAAAGAAAGGAATATCCAAAACCGGAGGAGATTGCGGTGGCACAGGGAAGGAAGATGAGGCAATTCGATATGTCGGGAACTCGTGTTTTCGTAGTTGGGAAAAGGAGAAGAGGCCGGTGCCAAGATAATCGAGGCAGGTATGGCTGGAGAACGAGAGATGATAATACTCTTGCGCTCGTATTTGGTCAACTTTATAGGTGTCGGAGTACTGCGGGTAAGCCTTGGCGAATTCAGCAAACGATTCTTGCACAGATGGAAGAGATTCATGGTTGGTAAATTGGGTGTTCGGAAAAAAAGATGAAGTAGTTTTCGATGCGAAGTCGCGGCGACAAGCCGCGGAAGAGCTTGTGGGTTTGGAGGGTTTGGTCTGAGGCTCATATGCGCTGAGGAAAGGGGATGGACAACAGCCATGGAGGCATGCTTCTGACACCTCTCTTAGGCAAGGGGATTGCATTTTTCTGTTGTCTTCCTTCACCGATCTTGATATTTTCTCCTTGGTTTTTCCACCCTTTTTTGTTTTGGTTTTTATATATATTCACAGTCACTAGATCAATTCCAAATGGATGCTTTAAATTTGTTTTATTTACATGTATTATACTTTTAACCGGGTGGCAGTTGAGTCAGTCGTGAGTGAAGTTATTGAACAAGTCACTTTTCCAAGTTGACCCAGTCTCCCCCCTATGCTATGTACTTGACCTCTCCATTTTCACACTTGTAGGCTTTAGGGTCTTTATCCCTGATCTCCACAACTCCTATCAGCCGCTTGATCTTCGTGATCAAACTGTAAATGTCAAAACATCACCAGGGAAATTCACGTGTAAACATCCAAGAAATAAACGGCGGTCCTTATGCTCATAATCATATATGTTTCACAAAGGTAGATGTGAACTAATGCGGGCCATTCTCCCCAAGTCTAACCGAAATATACTAGCAGCATCTTTTGTTTTTATTTCCTCGGAACGGTAGAAGCGGGAAACAGAAAGCAACAATCAACAACGGACAATGGCATTAGTGGACGACAGAACCGCCTTTAGTTTTGCCAGCATTCTCGATGTTCATTGTAGGCCTTTTTGGAAAGCTAGTAAGTTACTTCAAGCTTAAGGTTTTGAGGTCCTAAAGAGTTTTGGCCGCATTCCTTCGCATTGCTCGTGTCAGTCTCAGTCCAAGTAACAAGTTTCTGGACAGATTATGACTTTGGGGTCACCATTGTAAAAGCAAGCAGCATAAAAAAGTTAAAAATTGCCCCAAAATCCAATTTAATAAATAAAAAAATTATTTGATCTATGCATAATTCTGTTAAGCCATTTTTCACCCGGAAATTTTGCATGATCTAAGAGAGCCAAAGTTAGTCTAAGGTATGGAGGGGAGAAGTCCATTATCAACGAGAAAAAGTGAGAAAAAGAAGAAAAGAAAAGATGATTGGTCTTTAGGCAATGATTAAAAAGGGAAAGTGAAGAGGAGCCAAATGCACGGAAAGGGAAAAAGGGAATTGTTGAAGTTTTCCTACTCATGTCTTGTGGATCTCTTCGCTACTAAGTCTGTTCAAATCAACAGTTTTTCGACCTTTTTTTTAGTTGGCCCTTGCAATTAATCATCTTATTTATAAGGTTTCAATCAATGTTCTACACGAAAGAGTGTTAAGTTTTGACTATTTTTCCTTTGGAATATATTATAAAATAATGATAATCACAATCACATGGTATTAATGAATACGATATTTATAGAAAATACTATTAATATATTATTTTTTAAAAAAATTAAAATAAAAATTAATAATTAAATAATTTTAATTAATATTTGTATACATTTGTTAATCAAGCATATATATATATATATATGTATAATCACATAACTTTATAAGTAATGTAAACCAAAAAAAGGAACTCAAGAAATTATAATGTAGCCAATTGTCTGTCTATCCAAGTCCATTTCTTGGCCATAAAAATTAAAAGAATTCAAGAAATGAGATGAAAGTTAGGTGTGAATGCCCTAGATGGTCCGAATTTGATAGTTTAGAGATATAAATAATAACAGTGTATTATTATAGATATTACAATAATATGCTTGGCTATTTATCTGGTATTTTGTTGAACTATTAATTAAAATGACAATATTTATCTATAATATTTATAAAAGGATAAAGTAAAGAATCTTTTGAATGGATGAAAACAATTATTCATTGTTTTATAAAACAATCATTATAATTTTTTTATTATTAATAAATTTAATTTATTAATAGAAAAAATTTTAATTTCATAAAAATACTTTTGTAAAATGAATTAATTTGA